>JAODAL010018751.1:0-73907 GCA_025379985.1 Phyllomedusa bahiana
ACTGGGGGCTGAAACAGGAAAACCCTGTTCTTTGTTAAAAACGGGTGGTTTATGTGGTTTTTTTTTGCCAATCGCAACCCTTAAAACATACCCGTCCCTTAAGCGCACACACATCTCCCCTGTTTATTTTGTAATCTGATTTGGGCCGCCAAAAATTACAAGGGAAACGCCGAAAAAAGGCCGTTTTAAAAAGATGGGTGCCCCAGATTTTTTTTCCTTTTTTATCGCATGATTGGAAAATTTTTTTCCCATAAAAAACCCTTTCCGTTTTTAACTTTGGGATTAAAAAACGTTTAACAATATTCATTAATTTGTGGGGGGTTTGGTTTCCCGGTTTAGGAGAACTAAATTTTGGGGGTTTGGGTTAGAGGTGGAAATTTAGGATCTTTTCCCCTGTGATTTGGGGGTGTTGGTTTTTTGGGTGGCCTGGGTTTCCTTAAATTAAGGAGGGGCTCCCTTTGGGCTGAGGATACTTGAGGGGCAACAACTTTACTTTTGGGGGCCCCTAGCCCCACACGCCAGTGCTAGATCATCATAAATTTCCAACTGTTGTGTTAAGGTTCTTTCTTGCTACCCCCTGCTGATTTCCCGTTATTCCCGGGGCGAAAAGCCCCTTTTGGGGGGAGGGATAAATTTAGGATACTAGGGTTTAAAAATATTTGGGGGGGTAAAAAGGGGCAAAGGGGTGCAGGACTGGTTTTTTTAAAGGATAAACCGTCCCATAAGGGTTGTTTGGGCTATGGTGGGTTTAAAAAAAACAAAACTTATTCCGTTAGGATATGGGCCCAAAAATGATTATTTTTAAAATATTTTTTTACTGAAAAGAAAAAAATCAAGATGTAAGTACAGTGAAGGGGAAAAAATTATTTGATGTTTGTGACAAAGACATGAAAAAAGGGCTTTAATTTAAGTTTAGGTTAATTTTAAAATTGAGAGATTGAAAATCCAAAAAAAAATCCGAAAATTCCAAAAATTTTTTAAATTATATAAATGTATTTTTGTTCCAAAAGACAGTAGGGGGATGTTTTGGCCAAACGCCCAAACGATGGTGAAAGCCCCGGGAGTCTAAGTAGAACCCGGTTTTACCAGAGCCCCCCTAAAACGGGGTGGACTTGCTGCGCCGGGAAACTACCCGGGCGCTTCCCCCTGGCGGGGTTTTCTTGCGGTTTGGGGCCAAGGGGTTTTGGGGTTTTACAAAAATCGTAAGGGGAAGGGTAGTCGGGGCAGGCAGTAGGGGCGGGGAGGCGGCAGAGGGGGGGTGGGGCAGAGGACAGAAACCCTTTAAGGTTCGGGTTTCACGAGAGAGACAACATGGCACAAGGAAAGCCCTTTTTCAATAGGTATAAGGAAATAAAAATCCCCTCAGTGAGATTGGGGGGAAGGCAGGCTTAAAAAGGGTCAGTGCCCCGGTGAGACCCCAAACGCTGTCCCTTTAAAAATTTTGCCCCCCCCCCGCCGTATCGCGCGCGCCCCGGCCCCGGCAGTAGGAGTAGGGGCAATACACGGACCCGGAAAAAATCGCCCCGGGGGTTTAGGGGAAAACGGGCGGGAGATGGACGCCCGCGCCTCCGCCCCCCCAGGCTTCGGCGCCATTTTTATGAGGGGTTCCCCCCCCCCTTTGGCCCCCCTTTTCAAGCCCGGGGAAGGGTCCGTACTAGGGCCCAAAGGTCCCCGAAAGTTATCCTAAGGCTCCCAAGACCTTCCTCGGGCCCGAACCCCCCCCAATCGATGAGGTAAAAAAAATTTCCCCTAATCACCTTTTTTAAACCAGGAAATTTTTTTCCCGGAAAAGTTTTGTGGCATCGTTCGGAGATGAGGGGCCCGCTTTTTTTTTTTTAGAAAAAGTTTAAGAACCAGGGTTTGGTAGAGAACCCTGGAAGGGTTGGGGGATGGGGATGGAAGGTGGGAGCCGAGTTTGTAAGCCCCTGGGTTTATGCGTTTTAAGCACCTCCAAAAGGTCCCAATTTGCGGTGGGCCCAATTTGTAAAATTTGGGAAAATTTTGACGGGGCATATTTAGCCCACAGTCAAACTTTGTCACGGGAAAAAAAAAAGGGAGAGGACTCCTCTTTTTTCCCCTTTAGTCTTTGTGTTGTGAAGCTCGGAAACAGGAAAAATCTGGCGGTCAGGGGCCCCAAAAGGGGTTTTATGTCTTGGGGCCAAGCATCCGTTGCCAGGCCTTTAGATGGGGATGTTGTAGGGGAGGTGGGCGGGGGGGCAGGCCGTTTCACGATGAAGAAAGGGAGGGCGCCCGGGGATTTCCGGGGAATTTAGGGAAAAAATTTTTAAAAAAAAAAATTCCCCCCACGGAAGCGAATTTTTTTCCAAATCATTCTGGGGAGCGAGACAAGTGGCGCGAATAGGGTTTCCCCAAGACCCGGTTTTAAAAATCTCCACCTGGGTTCGTCGGGGGGTAAACCCAGGGAAAAATTTGGTTTCACCTGCAAAAATTTTGAAAAAAAGGGGCCCCCCCAGGAAATTTTTGACACGAATGGACCCCCGGTCCGAGACTATTTGTAGGGGCCAAAAAATGGGAAACGAAAAAAAATTTTTGGTGGAAAAAAAAGTCGGCAAGGCGGGGGGGCAGAGGGCAAAACCCGGGAAAGGGGACAACAGGATCGACAGGAGCTGCGGAGGGCAAAAACATCGGGGGTTTTTGTGCGCGGGGACCATTTTTCCGCCGGTCAAGTTGGGGGCGCGTGACAGGGGTCGCCTTTAAAATTCTTTTTTGTGGGGGGAAGTGGACTGGAAGTTTTAAACGGGGAAAGAAGAGTGACCAACTTGTTGGCGCGGATTGAAAACGCTTTGGGGGGGCTGGGGGTACTGGAGGTTCTTTTTGATCCGAATTTGATAATGTTTGGGTTTCCCGGGGCTCCCTTTCCCCCAAATAGGCCATTCCTCCAGGGCCCGTTTTATGGCTGTAACTCCAGTCTCCAAAAAGTTAAAATTCCTTTTTGCCGGAGGGGAATGTTTTGGAATAGAAGCCACAGGTGGGGCCGTCTTGCCGTGGGCCCCTTTTTCTGAGGGACCCCCTCCGGGCTCCAAAGATTGGTGGTTTTTACTTCAAACGGGGAAAGGGGTTTTGCCGGGGGCGGCCTTTGACCCGGGGCCGGCTTCTTTTGGCCCCGAGGGGGGCCAACCCCTTTTTGAATTTACGTTTTTTTTTTTTGGAGGGCCACGAAGGGGCTACCCGCATGGAAAAGTGTGGGATAAAAATGCTGGGGAATTAAATTTCAAAAACCCCGGAAATTTTATAGCCCGGGAAGGGCCCACCCCGGGCGAGGCCCCTTTTCAACACCGCCGAAAAAACTTTGCCTAGACCCCTTCCCCAAAGGGTTTTGGGTTTAGATAATGTAGCCCAGGAATGGGAAAGGGTAGTTTGGTGGAAGACACACTTCCCAACTTTGGGGTACCGGGGGTTAGCTCGGGAAAGGGGCCCCCAGCCCCCTGGGAAAAAATGGACCGGGGGTTTAGTTTCCCCCGTTAGGTGAATATACCAGAATGTCGTCCCAAATTCACCAAAACCCCCCGGGGGTATAGTAGGGTTTTTTAAGAGTCATTCACTTTAAATCCTGGAAGGTTTGGGTGAGGCGGGTTTCACAGGCCACAAAGGCATGAAAAAAGCACTCAAAATGCCCATTTGGTGTTTTAAAAGGTGTCTTTCCCAAAAAAGCCCTTCGGATGGGAACCCGATTGGGCAAACCCCTTTTTTCCAACTTGGAGAAGTTTCCCGGGGCCCCCGGGAAAGGGGATCAAAAAGCTCCCCTGTTTAGCGGCGGGGGGTACCAATTCCCCGTAATCTTATTTTTTTCCCCGTTTTTTGATGCAGGGCCGTAAGGAAAACCCTTTCCCTTTTTTTCCACGGGAAAAAGGGAAACTGCTCTGCAGGAGAGGAGGTTTTTTTTATAAACCCCCTGTAAATTCTCCCGGGGTTTTTACTCCCACCCTTTCTTGAGTTTGGGAAGAAAGGGGTTGACCCTTTCCCGAGGGGTGTGGAAAAACCGGGGCCCGGTCAATGGGGGAATAATTGGGGGGCCCGGGGGGAGGGGGGGAGGCTTAAAAACCCCTTCTCCGAGAAGACTTGGCAAATTCTTGGTAACGGTTTGGGAATCCCGGGAAAAGGTCACGGGGCTTGGGAGGAGAGGGGGAAACACCGGGGGGAAAAGGTTTCCACCGACAGCGGCTCAAAACAATTGGAGCCCGGGTTACCCTCTTGACGGGCCCGTCTGGCGTTGGAAGTCCCTTTCAGAATCGCCCCCCCGAAGAGAAGCTGGTAAAACATTAAAAGGTGATTTTTCCTTATGTAGAAACCCCAAAAGAAGAGACAATGCTTGGTGGCTTGGTGGGTTTCCGTATTTTTCCCTTTATTGGGAAACTCTCTGCTGACTTGGGGAGATCACCAACGGTTTTTTTCCCGGCGGCCCAAAGGAAGGCAATACCGGGTAAAAAAGGGGAGTCGGTGAATAAAGTTCCCGCTGGCCCGGGTCTAGAAAGGGGTGAAAACCTGAAACACTAGACCCGCCTTTAGTTTTCGATTTGTACGGGATCATCGGGGTGGAGAAGGGAATTTGACCTAGGAACGCCTCTCCCCGGAAAAACCCCGGTTGCCCGGGGTTTCCTGGTTTGCTTGGGGGAAAGAGGAAAAATTTTCCCCTGAAAATTCTTGCTCGTAAATTGGGCCCGGTAACTGCATGGGGTTCCCCCAGTGGGGAGTTTGGAGGGTTTTTATTTGGGGGCCTACTGGAACACTGGAGCCAGGCATGGAAAAAACCCGGGCGTTTGGCCGTGCACCTCACGTTTCTTTCCGAAGCTCTTCCCCGCTTTTCGGGCGGGAAAAGCACCCTCAGAAAGCGGGTGGCCAACGGGAAATTTAAATCGCTGAGGGAGGCGGGATGTCTCTCACAGCCCGAGCTCCCTTAAATTTCCCCGGAGAGGGGGGCCCTTTTAAAGGGTTTGGAAAAAAAAGGGGCCTGTTCCGGATAACCCCTGAAGCCCCAAAGGGGCGGAACTGCACAGCCCCTTTGTCTCCCCCAGAGAGTCCCCTGGCACAGGGTTAGAAGGGCCGTTTTGCAGGGGGAGGGTCAGGGGGGTTGGCCCTTTCCAAAGGGGCCCTTTCCCCGGGAAAACAAGCTAACCACAAAAAAAACCACCTTTTAGCACTCCATGGGGAAATGGTTTGGGGCCCTTCAATTCTATGTGCATGGGGGGACTGGGGTGATGAAACCTCGGCACGCTTGGAGTCCCCTTCAAACTTCGGGTAGGGCAAACCCCGGGGCTTGGGAACCCACCCACCGCTACAGAGAAGTGGAGGCGAGGTAGCCCAAATTGAAAAAGGGGCGCTGGTTTGGTTTGGGAGTTGCTGCAACATGACGGTTTGCTGGGTCCCCTCTGCGGGCCTGTTGCCGCGACTGTCCCTGATGTTGCGCAAAAACTGGCTGCAAAGGTCCAACCCTTTGCCCCGGGCCAAAGGCCAAAGGCGGGACCATGGCCCGGTCTTCTGTCACGATGGGGAGTTAAAGGATCCGCTGGCCCCCCGCAAGCGATGGTGAAATGCCCACACCAGGAGCGGAGTCTAAGTAGAACCCGGTTTTCACCAGAGCCCGCCGTAAAGCGGGATGGACTTGCTGCGGCAGGAAACTACCAGGTCGCTTCCACTGGCGGAACTTGCTTGCGGTGGCAACCAAGGGTGAGCGTGGTACAAAATCGTAAGGCAGAGGCGTAGTCGGGGACAGCGGGTAGATCAGGGCAGGCAGCAGAGGTTCGTGGTCAAAGGACAGAAGCTGAACGGTACGGTACACGGGAGAGACAATCACGGCACAAGGAACGCTTTCTCGATAGGCTATAGGGCACTTAAGATCCGGCAGTGAGATGAGGAAGAGGCAAGGCTTAACCCCTTAAGGACCAGGCGTTTTTTTTTGGTGACACGTTCGTTTTTCCCTCCTCGCCTTCTGAAAGCCATAACTTTTTTTTTTCCACCTACATAGACACATGAGGGCTTTTATTTTGCGGGACAAGATTTACTGTCTAATGGTGTTATTCACTATACTATAGAATATACTGGGAAACCGCAAAAAATTCCAAGTGGGACAAATTGTGAAAAAAAAATTATTTTCGCCATGTTTGCAGGGGTTTTGGTTTTACGGTGTTCAATCTTCAGTAAATATGTGTTATCTTTATTCTACAGGTTGTTACGCATCCAGCAATACCAAACATGTAGGGTTTCCGTTATGTTTTGGTACCGTAAAAAAATTCCAAACATTTTCTATTTTTGAAATTGCGCCACGGCGCCATTTTGTGCGACCAATAACTTTTTTGTACTAACACCTGCGGACTTGAGTGAGGGGCATTTTTTGCGGGCTGAAGTGTACTTTTTATCGCTAGCAGTTTGGAATGCATGCGACTTTTTTGATCATTTTTATTCCATTTTTTGAGTGACGTAAAATGACCAAAAAACGCAATTTTGGCGTTTGGAATTATTTTTCTTCTACGGTGTTCAGCGTACGGGATAAATGATGTTATATTTTTATAGATCGGACTTTTTCGGACGCGGCGATACCAAATATGTGTAACTTTTTTATTATTTTTATGTTTTTATTTGTAAAATGGGGAAAGGGGGTGATTTGAACTTTTAATACTTAATTTTTTTGTACTTTAAAAATTTTTTTTTTTTTTTTACGTTAACATTTAGGCCACCTATGGTACTTGACCAGTAGGTGGCGCGATTGTTAATACAACATAATGCATTGCATTGGCAATGCATTAGGGTGTACAAAGATGGCGGTTTCCCCACTTCCTGTCTGCCTTGTGTCTGCCTTCACAAGGCTCCCCACCATCATGCCCGGTCATCGTATCGGCGCAGCATAGCTGCGCCAGTGCCGATGACCGTACCTATCGGTGCGCGGCACCGATCGGCGTTCATTCAGACGCCGCGGCCATCTTTGTCATGTTATGTATGATTATGTACTGCCATGTTATGTATGATGTATAGTGTAGGGAACCTGTGCTGTACTGCCATGTTATGTATGATGTATAGTGTAGGTAACCTGTGCTGTACTGTCATGTTATGTATGATGTATAGTGTAGGTAACCTGTGCTGTACTGTCATGTGATGTATGATGTATAGTGTAGGGAACCTGTGCTGTACTGTCATGTTATGTTATGAAAGTATAGTGTAGGTAACCTGTAACTGTCAATGTTTAGTTAGTATGATGTATATGTAAAGGGAACCCCTGTGTGATGTCATGTTATGTATGATCGTTTAATAGGTTTGGTGTAGGTAACCTGTGCTTTGTAGCAGTACATTGCATTTATGTTTATCATAACTAATAGATAATTTTTATCTCACCTTTGGATGACCTGTTGATAGGTTTGGGTCTTCATGTAAGAGTGGGAGAATTTAGAAGGACACAAGGATCTGTACAAGGACATCATGATGGAGGATCAGCTGCCCCTCACATCACCAGATAAGAGGAGACCTCCCTGCTCATAGAGGAGACCAGGTGTGAGGGTCATCTAGATCCCCATCATCTGATTATCACATAGAACAATAGATTCAGTCCCTGTGTTTATGTCCTATAGATGGATCCAGTAGGGTAAATCCACCAGAGAGATGTCCCCATCCCCTATATTGCTAGGAGGGTCCAGAGGAAGAGCAGAACCTCCCAATGGATGATCAGGTAGATGAAGCTGAGATTCCTGGAAATCCTCTACAGCAGTGTCTCTCAACTCCAGTCCTCAAGACCCACCAACAGGTCATGTTTTCAGGATCTCCCACAGAATGCACTGACCATAATTACATCACCTGTGCAATACTGAGGAAATCCTGAAAACTTGACCTGATTGTGGGTCTTGAGGACTGGAGTTGAGAAACACTGCTCTATAGATTGATGTAATGAAGCTTCTCCTGATCTCCTCCAGCAGCAGTGGAGTATACGCCGTATCTCATCTTGTTATTGTTGGTAGTGGTAGTTAGCAACAATTCAAGTGAATCTTTTTTCCCAGTACATTATATATTGCTGTCAATGGTGCCATTAAAAAAAATGTATCTTGTTGAACAAAAAATGTGGTTTCTTTAAGTTTGGGAGAAAAAACAAGAATGACTTGTCTGTCTGTATATAAAGTTGTGGGTCTGTGATTCCCCTTAGCCCCATCTTCCCATCTGCCATCACTTCTCGCTTTATCACTCCATGTTCTTCAGAACCCAATTCCCTCTTCGCTTTCCTGCTTCCCCCTCTCCATTCCTCAGTCCTTGCCATTCATCATCACCTTTTTCTCACTTCTTGTTCCCCATATTCCACATCCCTCAATGCTCCCTATTACTCTTCTTCTTCTCATTACCTATCCCTCATTGTTGCCTGCAGTCCTTAATTGTTTGACTGTATTTTATTGTCATGTGTTGAGATATTGGTGAAGCTAGTGTTATGATAGTTATGATAGTGTAGGTAATCTTTGCTTTGTCGCAGTACATTGCATGTATGTTTGTCATGACCAGATGTCAATAAATTTCTCATCTTGCATTTGATGACATACTGATTGGAGCAGGTCTTCATGCAGAGGTTGGAAAATTTTAAAAGAATGGAGGCTATGCGCAAGGACTCCATGGTGGAGGAAAACCCTGTGTCTGTGACTGGTAAGATATTTCCAGAATCTTCTCTTTTATTCTGCCCTTCTAAATCATGGATGCCATTTACATCCAACATTCTTCCTGCTTCCAATGGAGGAGATGTACAATATATCACAGATTCTGCTGATCTGTTCCAACTACATTCATGGCCCCTGGTGTAATGCGACACCAAATGGCTACAAACTAGTGAGGTTATTGAACCACTCTTTAGTGGGTAATGGATTCACTAAGGGCTACTGAAGTCCATGTTCCAACTAAGAGATAATGGGGTCAATACACTGAGCTTAACAGAGTATTTGGCTCCATGTACCAGTCTTTGGGGGGTATTTGTGCCATGCTCCAGCAATGAATGTACTGGATAGGAGAATGTATCAAAGTCTTGCGGGACACTAATGTAATGTTTGACTAGAGGATACTTGGCCTAGGATCACTTAGAAACCATTGTAAAATCTATGGGATAAGGAATAGAAATATGAGGCTTAGGTTTTAGTTGGTCTGTCATAAAAATTGAGTTGTTTGATGTATTGAATTAAAGGATATCTACACTTACCATTGTTTATTGATCAAATGAATCTCAAATGCAAAGCAACTATGGAACCACATATGGAACCACATATATGTCCATAAGAGCTGTAGACATAAAATAGTGGAATGTTTTTTTAAAAAAAAGACTATTTACAAGATTCCTTCCTCTCTCATGTCACTTGCATTGGAGCTCTGTATGGCCGTGAAGGTGGACAGAGCCTCTAATCCCAATGATGGACAGACCATTATTTCTTGGCCAGAGCAGTGATGCCAATATTCACAATGTGGTCAGACAGTGAGTGTGGAAACTATAGGGCTGTAGGTTTCTCTTCTATTGTGGGTAAAATATGTGAAGGTTTCCTTAGAGAGTCCATACTGGAGTGTCTCACTGATAATAACCTTATTACACAGCAGCAGGATGGCTTTATGAGGGATTAGTCCTATCTGATCAGCTTCTATGAGGAGGTAAAATCCAGACTGGACCTGGGTAAGGCTGAGGAGGTTTTGTATCTGGATGTGAAACTGGAGAGAATACAGAAATCTGGAGGCAGCTATGACTCCCTTTCTTGATATCCTTAAAGGTTAGACTCCCTCATTCTAGATCACTCTCTATGAGAACAGAAAAATACCCTCAATTCATGCATGTATGACATAGAATGCCAGTTATCTGAATGGGTGCCACGTAATAGGACATTTCTACATGTCTGGCTGCAGTTTCCCGAAAACCCCTCTATCTGGATGCAGCTCTATCCTGAAGTTGGTGTTTTAGATGGGACAAGCACTTTAATTCTTGGAATTGCAAGACACCATTTTCTTCCTTATGGCACTGGGGTGGTTTTTACAATTTTTTCCCTTTTAGTAAATTTTAAAACCAATTTTTATTAGCAATTAATATAAATAATTTTAGAACATTATATATGTTTTGTTGACTCTAAGTTGTCTGCACATCTTTCTTAGTTTTTTGTAACAGTTTTGGCTGACCAATAAAATTTTCTTTGATTGTTGTGTTTTGGTGCATTTTTGCTCAATATGTAGCTTTTTCACATAGATATTTTAGTTGGGAAAAACCTATGTGCCTTTTTGTTATAGGTGAAAACATGTTGGGAGGGCCATATGGACGTCTTTTATCTCTATTCTATGAAATAGAAAATTATCAACCAGGAAGAGACAAAACAAGAAGCTGAAACCAGGAAAGGCCATTTTCCTGTCCAGAATGTGGAGAATATTTTAGTTACAAATCACTACTTGTAAGACATAAGAGAACTCACACAAGAGGAAGGAAACCCTTTTTTATGCCCAATGTGAGAAAGTTTTACTACAAAAACACATCTTGTTCACATCAGAGGGAATTCAACGGAGAAACCCATTATGTTCAACTGTGGAAAAGTTTTAGTCAGAAACCTCATCTTGTTATGCATCAGAGAACTCACACAGGAGAGGAACCATTTACTTGCCTGGAATGTGGGGAGAGTTTTAATACAAAATCAAATCTTTAAGACATCAAGAATTCAAACAGGAAAACCATTTTCATGGCAGAATGTGGGAAGTCTTTTGCAGAAAAAATCTTTTAAAAAATCTGAAAATTAAAACGGGGGGGAAACCAAATTTATATTTAAATGTGGAAAGAGGTTTTTTTCACAAACTAGGGCTATTTTCATTAGAGGGAAAAAAAAATCCATGGCATATATGGGGAAAAAGTTTTTCCAGGAATTGTTGGGGACACATAGAGGTTATCAGGAGAGAAACCATTTGAAAAATGAAAAAGATTTAGGAAGGGGGACCGGTGGGGGAAAAACCATTGTAGGACCCTGCTTGTGTACCTTCTAAATACATGACTGGACTGAACATTTTTGGGGGCCCCCTGAAATGTCTCAATAAAGGTTTTGAAAAAAAAATTACTTTTTTTTTCCCAGTTTTTTTGGCCTATGGTAATTTTGTGTAAAATGTTGGGGTCCTCAAAGTTAATTTTTCCGGGTAGGATAAACCCCCAATTTAAACCCGCAAGTTTAAAATTAAATTTAAACCCTTTCTAATAAAAACAATGTTGTCCACTTGGTTTTTTGTCCTCTTTTCTTTTGTTGAATATTGAAAAATTTGGGCACATTTTAGGTTTTTTTGCATGAACTGTTCAATTCAGGTTGGGAAGATATTAGAATCTTAGAATTTATATACAACTGTTATTCTAGAAATCTTTCAGCCCCCCAAACCAAAGTGGGAATGATGTGGGAAAAATTTTCAAGTGGCTGACTTGTCCCTCAGAGGTGTTTAAATTTTAAGCTCCCTTTGGGGCCCGTCATAAGGGGGGAATGGGGGGCAATGATTGAAGTTCTTTTCTGTAGATAAAATTCAGAGGCCCGGTCATATTCTGGTGAAGAAAAAAATAACCTGAAATTGTCCCCCTGGTAAAAAGAAAACCCCCCTTTCCCCCCAAAAGGGCCCCCATCAGGGTAAATTTCATTTAAACCCTTCCTATCCCGGAGACCTTTCCCGGAAAGTCCCCGTCAATGAGCGGGGATTGTTAAAGGGGGTTTTCTATGGCCTCTTGTCAGGTTTATAATACGTCTCTCAGGGGCTGAAAAGTGGAAATAATACATAGGAAGATACAACAAATGCTCTGTCCTGGTGCAGAAATCTTCATAAAACCTACAGGAGGTCAGTGTGCATATGTGGCCACAACTCTCAGCTCAAATGTAATAGGTATCTTGCTGCAACTCCAGAAACCACCGGCACTAGTGCACCAAACTGAGGCAGGAATTGCATCTGAATATAGGTAAAATATACTGGAATAAATGGCGCTGGACACCACAGATATCAATCAAGGGAAAAAACACAAATCAATTTTAGTGTTACAATAACGAAGGTGCAGGGTTGGATTCATAGATTAAAATCCCAACACCACGTTATATTGATCAACAACACATCAGGACAATATCAGGACTATGCGTTTCATGCTCCTTGCTCAGGTCCATACACGGTGAGGCTTGAAGAGAGATTAAATACAGATGAGGGCAGGATCCAATTCCAAGCGGGCGACATGTCTCAGCCAGACTGAAATGAGCAGCTTCATGTTTAAATAACAATCGACTTTTTTTAAAATGTAGAAAATATATTTTTTCGGGTTTTTATAAACCAACAATCATAAACCTAATATTATATCATTAACATAAGGAGATAATATACACAGGACTGCCGGGGAGTGAAGATGCTCCGCTTTCATCTCATACAGAGCCGCCTCATAGTGATCTGCTAACCTACTGGAATAGAGGAAACATCAAATGAAAGAAACCGCAACACTTGAATACCAAATAAGAGACTTAAAGGGGTTGTCTCGCTACAAAGAATAGCTTTCAAATTGTAGGGAATACAAAATAAATACATTTTCCAAATACATTCCTTTGTTCATCTGTTTTCCTTAAGGAGATACAAGTGAATTTATGACCTCCCTGGCTATTTCATTTCCCTCAGTAACCAACCTGTAAACAATTCTCCCCCTGCTGTTTGTTCTATGTGATAGCAGTGAGTGACATCACACAGGTCATGGCAGCCTCTGTGCTGCTGGGCAGTAAAAAGCTTGATTTATCTCAAGTAAACAGCACTGTAATTAGGGCTTTTGTTTGAAGGATCAGATAAAAAAGTCCTGTTAGTAGTTTCAGAAGCTTCTGAGCTAATCTGATCTAATTAGCAACTGAAAGCACAGGGCTGGATACACCAAGGGATTATGCAAATTTCAGTCAGTCTGAACCAGGAAGTGACAGAGTATTTCATTCATACAGCCTATGAAACTCTGTAGGGAGACAACTCCTTTAACCTTCAAAGCAATATAAGAGAAGATCACCAGCTCCACATTCAAACAGAGGCGTCGATATTAGGGTTGAGCGATCCCTAAAAAGATCGAGATCGAGTCAATTCTCGATTTTTGAGAAGATCGATTCGACGGTCGAGTCGATCTCGATCTGATCTTCGATCCACCATTATAGTCAATGGGAGAAGATGTTCAGATTAATTTTTAAACGTAAACAGGTGAGGAGAAGCTGTAATTACCATAAATAACAGTAAACTGGATACGTGGAACAACTTAGTGAAGAAAATGTGGCTCTAAGAGTGACAGGATAAAATTGAGAGGCTAAAATAATTCCTTTCAATGACTAGATAAAAAAAATGATGACAGCTTGCAAGCAGGGGCGAAGATATAGGAAGTGCAGCGGTAGTAGCTGCTACAGGGCCCCTTTGACACATAAGAAGCCACCGGAAATGGCACATGGTAACTGGCAGGAGACCCATATAACTTTTTGCACCTGGGCCCAAGAACATGTGATATATGTGGTGGCAGCAGGGCTGGATTGGGAATAAAACGAAGCTCTGGCACAAAGCCCCCACCAGCCCACATACAATGTCTGCTTACAAAATTTCCCTTGTTCTTGCACCTCACCACTTTCTAAAATAAACAACACTATAAAGGTGCTTTCACACGAAGCATTTTTGGTGCGTTTTTGGTGTGTTTTTGATGAGTTTTTGATTGCGCTTTTTGTGGAGAAAGGCCCAGAAGTTAATGCTGTACATTTCTGCACAATAAAGCATCAAAAATGCACCAAAAACCGCTCCCTGTGAAAGTGCCTTAAACACAAGCAAGAAAGAGAAAGTGGTGCAGAGTCGGGAGTGCACTTGCTTTATAGCCAGGGAAAAGCCTGTATACCCAGTAGGCAGGTCACCATCACATGAATACAGCACTGATTCAACACAGAAGTAAAATAACCCCTGACACCAGGGACTCACAGGAGTGATGGGAGTTGTTCTCTTCTCCTTTTCTTCTCCATCTGGGCCAAACCTCCATGATGTCTTCTCCGAGTTGTTCTCTTCCATTTTATTCTCCATCCAGTACAGAATGCAATGTCTTATTCTCCCAACCACTACTCGTCCCTGTAGAATTTACCACAAAAACATCTGAGACGCCTCTCTTTTCCAGCACGTCCCACCTCTGCACAAACATCTGAGACGCCTCACTTTTCCAGCACGTCCCACCTCCCCATCTATAGAGTCCCAAATAGTAATAGTGCCCCCTTTGTTGCCCTACATAATAATTGTACCCCAAACAGCGTATGTTAGACCCTAAGAATTCAGGAAAGTGGCATATAAATAGGCAGACCCCATTAGGTTAGGTATACAAGCCTCCCCCACCCCCCAGTAGGCAGATAAGTATATAAACCTAACAAAATAGGAAGATATATAGGTACTCTCAGTATATAGGTAAGTAGGTCCCCTCAGTAAGTCTACATATTTATTCAGTAGGTAAAGAGGTATATAGGTCCCCTCAGTAGACAGATAAATATAAAGGCCCCACAGTAGGTAGGAAGGTATATAGTCCCCCATTAGGTATCTATATAGACCCTCTCAGTATGTAGGTATATAGGATCCCCTCATAAGGTAGGTACAGTGGGGAAAAAAAGAAATTTAACAGTCAACCAATTTTTGCAAGTATTTCCCCACTTAAAAGATGAGAGAGGGCCTGTAATTAAACATCAAAAAGGTCGACCTCAGCTATAAAGAAAAAAATGAGAAAACAAACCCCAGAAAATCTTTTTTTTCTGTTTTGGGAAAAAATTTTAAATTTTTGAAAAATTAGGGGGGGAAAAAAAAAAGTTTTTGGGCCCCCTATAAACAAAAAATTTTTCAGGCACCACAGACCGGGTCACTCCTCTGTCCTCCACTCTTTCCCAGTACTTTGGCACCTGTTTGAACTTGTTATCTTTTTTTAAAAGACACCTGCCCCACAACCTCAAACAGTACACTCCAATTTGCCACTATGGGGAAGACCAAAGAGCTGTCGGAAAAGCCCAGAAACAAAATTTTTAAAACCCCCTGCATCAGGCGGGGAAAAGCTGCCCTCTCCCAATAGGCAAGCACTTTGGTGAAAAAAATTTCAATTTTTGGGAGCAAAAAATTAAAAGGAAGACATAAAAGGGCCATGAAAATTTCCCTCCTTTGGGGCCCCAAACGAAAAGGATCTTGGTCAAAATGATCACAAAAGGGTGAGCAAAATCCCAAAAGCCACATGGGGGGCCCTTTGGGAATGACCTGAAAGGAAAAGGGGGGAACCAACATAAAAAAAGGCTCCCAACAGTAAACAGTACGCCCCCCAAAGGGATCAGATACTGCAGTGCCAGACGTGCCCCCCTGCTTAAAAAAGAAACCTGTCCATAGATTTTTTGGCCCCTTTTGCTGGGGGCATAACAAGCTAGTGCAGCCCAGCTTTTTCCCAAAGGTTGTGCCCCTTATTCGTAAGATCCCGGTATTTTTTGTGTTTTTAAATGCTCAAATCGCGTTTTCAGCCGGGAAGAGCCCATTTAAAGGGAGCCCTTTTCATAGTGTCATTTTTTTTCAAACCCAAGACAATCAAAAGGGGTTTAAGCCCCCCCCGGGTCAGGTTTTCGAGGGGCAAAAACCAGATCTTTCTTCTTCCTCCTCCTCCTGTAATCTGTGCCAAAATCTTACTGCTAAAGGGAAACCCGGTTCCCGCCCGGGGGTTCCCCCCCCATGCCTCATCATCCCCCCTCCACTACCTCCCCTAAACGTCACCGGGAGCCCGGGGAAGCCTCATCCCGCTCTATTTCTTTTGATCTGAATTTATGCCTGCACCAGCCCTGGACCTCCAAAAACCCCTCCCAAAAAGAAGACCTAAAAATTTTTGGGAAAACCCTCCGGGATTTTAAGGTTCTGGGTTTGAATCTTTTGTCCTCCCCCTTTTCAGGGTGTCATAAGGGGGAAACTTTGCGGGTTGGGGTTTTTTTTTTTTTTCCCCCTTCTAAATAAGGGAGGTCGGTGACCAGTAAAGGGGCCCCTGTTTTGGCCGTTTGGAGGTAAAGATAGGTTTAGGACTCCCCATTTTTGAGACCACTTTAAAAGTGTGGGCAGCTTAAACATGTTTGATAAGTTAGGGGAAACCGAGGAGTCTCAAAGTTTTTTTCATGTATGATAGATAGCAAAAATTTGCTTTTTGGGGGATTTCGACGTAGTGTAGGGCCCTTTTTTGCAGAAATGTGCCGCTGGGGGCCCGGTCTGTGTGTGTACATGTATAATTACATGTGTGCCCCCAGCCCTCCCAGTGGCACCCGGTTTCATACTTTTTTTTTCAGAGATGTTTTTGTGGCGGGAAAAAACGTTATATTTGGGTTTTGGTACATTGTTTTTAAAACCTTTTGGGGAAAGGAAGGGGTGTTTCCATTTTGGGTTTCTGCCCCCGCCCCCCTCTCCAGGTTTGTATAAGAAGGGCAGTTTTTGAGGTTTGGGTGTTTTTTATTTTTTTTTCTCTGAATAATGGGGGTTTGGGTGACCCAGTGAGGGGCCTGATTGGCTCGATTGGGGGGAAAAAAAAGATGGGAAAAGGACTCCCCGATTTGAAAACCACGTTAAAGCCCTTGGGCAGCTTAAACTGTTCTGATAAGATATGTAAACCCGGAAAATTTCCCAAAGTTTTTTCATGTATGTTTAGAAAGCTTTAAATGCTTTTTTTAAAGGATTTCGACTTGTGTTTTTTGCCCTTTTGAAAAATGGGGCCGGGGCGGCGGTCGGGTTTTGTGTACATTTTAATAATTCCCTGGTGCCGCACCCTCCCAGTGGCACCCAGGTTTGCATACGTTTTTTAAAAGAGATGTTTTTGGTGCAGAAACATAGGGTTTTTATAGGGGTTTTTCTTTGATTTTAACCTAAAAAGGGGGAAAGGGAAAGGGGGTTTTGTTTCCCAATTTTTTGGGTTTCTGTCCCCCCCCCCCAAAACAGGTTTGTCATAAGAAGGGCGCTTTGCAGGTTGGGTGTTTTTTTTTTTTCCTCTCGAAAAAAGGAGGTCGGGGGCCCCCAGTGGAGGCCTGATTGGCTCGATTGAGAGGAAAGATGGGGATAGGCTGCCCAAATTTGAGACCTACTTTTTAAAAACGGGGGCTCTTAAAATGTTCTGATCAAGATATGTAAACCCGAGAGTCTAAAAGTTTTTTCATGTATGTGTTTTGAATAAATTTTTCTTTAGGGTTTTTGGGCCGTATGTACTCCACCTTCTCCTCACTGCGGGACCCGGGGCTGCCGCAGAGTTTTTTTCCCCTTTTTGTTTAGTAAAATATGACCACAATGGTAATGCGACTTTTGCCATCGTTTTTATCTTTTTTGGGGGCCTCTTAAAAAACTGTAAAAGGATGGTTTCGGGAGATCCTTCCCCTCCCTTCCAAATCTTATGGGAAAAGGAATTTTGTCCGTTGTCGCACCCCAAACCTTTTTTTCTAGCCCCCTGGTTTTGCATCCAGTCACGGGGGTCGGCCCTTTGAGTGCGTAAACCCGCCCACAAGCCTTGACCTGTGGGGTTGACGGTTTTCCCAAGACAATTAAATTTTTGGGAACAGCCGGGTTTCTTTGGCACTTTTTTGGCAAACCCTTTGGAAAGGCGGAGATCTGGACTCTGCACAATCCCAAACCCATGGGGTAAAAAGTGTCCCCCCGGGGCCCAAGCCCCAATCTTCACCCAGGGGTTCTGTCATCCACCCAAATTTCTCCCCATTGAAAAGTCAGTGGTTTTTAACCCCATGACCATGCTTTCTAATAAAAATTGGTCTTTTTTAGTGAGATGGACTTTGGTGGACACAGATGCGGGCCCCCCCCACCCACCCCTGGAATCTTTTCTGCAAATGGCGGGTAGGGGAGGGACTGCTTTTTGGTAAAGAAATGCCTTTTTGGCATGATATTGGTTGGGATGCCAAGGCCATGACGTGGGCGGAAGCCATCGGTTGGGCCGTGGGGAAAAAGGGAAACAAATTTTTAAGGCCAGAGCCCGGCAATTTCTGACCTTTTAGGGGTTTTGGATTTGGGATGGGTAGGGGGCAAAGGCGTTGTTTTTGCTCCCACATTGGGGAAAAAGAGGCCGGCTGTGGGACTGGGTGCTGTACAGCATGGGAGGGCACACTGGGGGGGAAGGGGTAGGGTGTTTTTTTCCCTTTTTGGGGGGAATCGGCCGAAAAGTATCTGGGACTGGGGATGGTGTTGCTCATGCTGCTCCGGCACCCCTGGCAGAAGGGGGCCCCCCTTTTGGGGTTGGAAATGACGGAAAGGGGAGGGAGGCGAGATGTCACGGGTGGTTGTAAGCCCGGGGGCCCGTGTGGCCTTTTTTTTCCAAGTGAATTCCCCAGCAATTCTGGGTTTTTTTATGCATGTGTGTTCATTCTTGTTTGGGGGTTTTAAAATCTTTTGATTCTTTTGTTCTACTGTCGCGTTGACAACCCAAATTTCCCGGGAAATGCCGGGTTTTTTTGGCTTTTTGAGGCTTGATCGACCAAAGGGGCCCAGGCTTCACAGGTCCTGGACCCTTTAACGGTTTGGGGAAAACCTAGTAGGGTGTTTTTCCCCGCCACCCCCTTTACCTTGGGCTGGCAGAGTAATGTCAGCGGACTTGTGCAACTGCCCTCTCCCTTTCTGCAGTCAGACCCACACTGACACTAGTGACTGAGAGAAAGAGGTAAAACCGCTGGATGAAGGGTGTGTTAACCACTGAAGGGGAAAAGATTGGGGGGGGACGCTTTTCCCTACTGTGGTTTTCAGAAACCAAAAAAAGCATGACAGGTCTGACGGTCCTGCGGGCTGATATGGGTGCTTGCTTGGTCCGAGCCCGAAAGGAAATTTGGGAAAGGGGTAGTTTGTCCCCAATTTAAATAAACTCCACCGGGCCACAAAACCCCCCCCCTGCCCGCCTTATACCCTCTTGTTTCTCCATGTTCAAAAAGCAAAAAAATTAAAAAAGGTAAAGATTTTTGGTAAGAGCCTTTTATCAACAAATCAAAACCCCAAAACTGGGAAAAATAAAAAAAAATTTTTAGCACTGAATCAAAATTTTTAGCAAGAATGCAGAAATATCAAAACGATTTCCCTTTTTAGAGCGAAATTTTTTAGTTACATTGTTAGGACAGTTGAAAAAAACATGGGGCCATCAAGGGTTTTCCCAACGGTGTCTTGTTACTTTGCTGTCCCCCCAAAACTGAAACCCAAAAAAACTTTTGGCACAGAATCAAATTTTCAGCAAGAAAGCAAATGTTTTCAAAAACGATTCCTTTTTTAGATCAGATTTTCCCCAAAGGTGGTGTTACATGGGGTGGCCCCCCCAAAAAATGGAAAAAATAAACTTTTGGGCCAAAAAAACCCAATTTTAAAAAAGAGGGCCGTATATCAAAGCGATTTTTTTTGAGCAAGGGTTTTCCCAAAAGGTTCTTTTGCACTAGCTGTCCCCCCAAAAATGGGGAAAAATGCCTTTTGGACATGGGGGGTTTTTTTTCAAACAAAAAACAGTATATCAAAGTGAAAATTTTTTTTTAGAACAGATTTCTCGGGGCTTTTTCACTAAAATTTCCCCCCCAAAAATTTAAAAAAAGAAGTTTTGGGCAAGGGTCAAATTTTTTTAGCAAAAAACCCGTTTTATCCAAAAATGATTTCTTTTTAAAACAGGGTTTCCTAATTTGGGGTCTTGTGCCCCTTAAACTGTTACTCCAAAACTGGAAAAAATGAAAATTTTGGGCACGGAATAATTTTTTAGCAAGAAAGTAATTTATCAAAGGATTTCATTTTTTGAAAAAGATTTAAAAACGGTTTCTTGTGTCCCAGCTGCCCCTCCCCCCCCCCCCAAAAATGGGAAAAATGAACATTTGGGCCCAATAAAGGGTTTGGGGAAAAAAATGCAAAACAGCAAAAAAAAAATCCCTAACTATTGGGTGTCAAGGATTCCCAAACTTTTCTGTACCCTCAAACCCTAACTTTAAACTAACTAGGGAATAGTTTTTGCCTGCGAATGATAGAGAGCCCGACCCTTTAAAAAGAAAAGGGGGCGTTTAAACTCAGGAGAGAAAATGCAAATGGTGTTCACCAAGGGAAAAAAAGTGACAAACATAAAAGGGTTTATGTGGGTAATAAAAGATCCCACCCCTCAGTGGGGGAAAGGTTTTTTTACCCCCCCCTGTGCCTGCAACCCATTGGGAAAGGGGGCCAATTGAGCCGGGAAGGGAGCTTAAGTGAAATGGGAAAACGGCGAAACGGCCCTTGAATGCACATTCTTTTAAATTTTACTCAAACCCCAAAAGTAAAAAATTTTGGGTCGGGGTTTCCCGGGTTTTGGGAAAAAAATAAAGATCGGGCTCGCGAACTTTTCTAAAACGGTTTGAAACCCAAACTTCTGGGGGATACGGGTTTTTAAAACGTTTTAAGAAGTGTGTCCATTTGTATTTGAAACATTAAAATAACAGTTTTGCAACTGTGAATAGTCTTGGGAAGGGGTGTTTTTCCCTTACCAGAGACTCAAAGGGTGCATGAATGTTTAGGGGTTTGGGGTTTTCCCCCGTCGGCTGTTTAACCCGCGGTTTGCAATATATTTAAAAAAGGGTATTTAGGTGTTTATTTAAAATCTTGGAGTGGGTGAGTACAAAGGGCCACATGTATGAAACGGTTTTGGTCTAAATTCACTTTTTCCCCATAGAAACCTATGGGCAAAAAAGTAAGTTTTAGACCAAATCTGTTTCATACATGTGGCCCAAAATGTGTAATGAGCTTATAAATGTGTAGGCCGTCTCTCTCGGGGAATCCAGCAGAAGAAATGAAGCATGTAAGGAAAAGTGTGACTCCGTGGCTTAACCACATTTTAAGACCCTGAGGAGGGATCAGACCTCATATTATGCTCAAAAATGGGGAAATGTGGCAGAAATACTTATGGTCACATTATCAACTTTTTATAGGTCACATTAAATGTGTTTATGTCCAAAATGTAACCTTTATAATTTTTATAAAAAAAGTCCGGTCCCAAAATCAAAATAGGCAATAATTTTTTAAAAGATTTTATATGTTACAGAACATTTCCAACTGTTTGTGAGTAGAAGGGTTTTGGAACAATAAAAAACCTTTTTAATGGGGATTTTAAAAATTAGTCTCTTGTTAAAAATACCCAATCCTAAACCTGCTTTCCCCCAACCGAAATAGGAGAAGGTAATGCAACTTTTTTACAGGTAGGATAATTCAGTAAGTTGAGGGGCCCTCCAGCGCTTCTAAGCAGCGGCTAATTTCACATATGATCGCCCCTTTTTAACACCACAGTTTGGAAGCAACGTAACAACGGGCAAAATAATCAGCAAAGATTACAATATCTGAATTACAGTCAGGTCAGTGATAAAGTCACCATACATGGACCCTCCACACACTCAGGTCTCTCTCTACAGTCACCATACATGGACCCTCCACACACTCAGGTCTTTCTCTACAGTCAGTGTCTCTTCCTCAGCTTGGTCCATGTACAGCTCCTCCTTTTATAGTGATTTCTTCCTTCCTAGTGAGCCATGTCTGGGTATTATATTTTTCTACCAGTCTCACCTTAATGGTCAAAGAAATGTTTGATCATCAGATTAAGCTTCTCTTCCCCCCATTTTAGCATCTTTCAGCATCTGGAGAACATTATTTTATTTACACATTGTATTTGCAGGGTTGGTATCTACTGTTCATGCTCCTATGTACATCTGTTAGAGACACCAGGGACACCCAGAGAACTTCTGCTGTGAGAATTAATATAATCAGAATCAATGAGTATTTTGCTTACTGATGAGGAACATTCTTGATCATGTGTAAGATTGAATGGAATGTAAAAACGATTAATGCTATAGACTTTACAGACATTTTGAGGTTAACGATCCAAATGAAACCTGAGTATACAAGCTGCCCACTGAACAAATCTCATAAATATTTGAGATAGAGTCCAGGATTTGAAACAAAGTTCACTGAATATTTAGACTAAGTGCTCTACCACCAATAGGTTTATATTAAGCGACCAAAGTTATTCTTCATATTTGATATCCTTTATTTTTGTGTAATTACATTTTATTTAATTATATTATTATTTTATATGAAAATGGGCAAAATAATATTACATTTTTTTATGAATATATGTGTATCTGCATTTTTAAAAACTTTCTTTTATAATTATTTTTGTTTACAATACAAGAGCAGTAAAATGAGCGGTTCTGTCTCTGGTTTATGGCAGCGGTCTCGCTCCATCATCAATGTTGTTTTGAATAGTCTTTTAAATAGTATCAAATTGTCGCGGTTTCTTTCAGTTGATGTTTCCTCTATTCCAGTAGTTTAGCAGATCACTGCGAGGTGGCTCTGTATGAGATGAAAGCTGAGCGGCTCCACCCCCGACGACTCTGTGTATATTATCTCCTTATGTTAATGATATATTATGTTTATGATTGTTGGTTTATAAACCTGAACAATATATTTCTACATGTAAAATGTCTGATGTTATTAAACATGAACCTGCTCATTTCAGTCTGACTGAGACTTGTTGCCCACTTGGAATTGGATCCCGCCTTCATCTGTATTTAATCTCTCTCCAAGCCTCACAGTGTATGGACCTGAGGAAGGAGCACGAAGTCCTGATATTGGGATTCTCATCTTTTTATATTTGGCTACCCTGTGTTGTTAATATAAAGTGTTATTGGAATTTAAATCTATGAATCCAACACTGCGCATTCTTTGTTGCAACACTAGAATGGATTTGTAACTTTCCACTTAATTGATATCTATGGAGTCCAGCCCCATTTATTCCAGTATATTTTCCCTATATTCAGATGTAATTCCTGTCTCAGTCTGGGGCACTAGAGCTAGTGGTTTCTGGAGTGGCAGCAGGATACCTATTACATGTGAGCTGAGAGCTGTGCCCACATATGCACACTTTCCTCCTGTAGGTTTTATGAAGATTTCTGCACTAGTACAGAGTATTTCTGTTATCTTTGTTGCACCTGCAAGATGTTTCAAATATCTGACAAGAGTCTGAAGCAAGACCTCCTGACTAATCTTCATCTCATTGGCTGTAATTTCCTGGAAGCCTCCTGATAAAAGATTATGAACTTACAAGCTGATGAGGACATATTGGGGGATGTGAGATCTCTTGGACCAGAGGACGATGGTCAGGATATTTCTTTCTCTCTAGAATATGGCCATGCTCTGAAGTTTATACACAGCAAAGAACTTCAATATTGTTGTCCCCATTCCTCTTATGACAGATCAGCCTCTATTACATCTGCCGACATCATTCTCACTTTGGTTTGATGCTGTTTCAGAACCAAGGTAACACAACTGTATAAAAGTTTCAAGATTTTTGTTTCTAATATCTCTATACCTACGACTGTGTCAGTTTTAAACCAGTTCTGCAAAAGAGATGACAAAAAAAAAGGTAAAAATATTTTACTTATTTAACAGTTATCTCTTCCAGGGACAATTATCAATGATGATACAGACCATTTACACACAATAGACATCACAGAGTTCAGAACAAAATTCTCTCAGGGGGAAGCAGAAATTTATTTATTTTTTTTAAACCTTTATTGAGATGTTTCAGTGACACATTTGTCCGGTACAGGCTGAAAAAAGACAGACATGTATCCAGTTCAGCCTATTATGAACCAGAGGAAGGCAAAAACGCCCATGGGGTAGAAGCCAATTTTCCTCAGACCCTTCTCCAGAATCCTGGTCACTATAACTTGTTATATTATTACATATAGAAATGAAAAAATATCAATTCTGTTTGGGAAAAGTTTTGTTTCTTTTTGCAGGTGAAGACTTGATGAGAGGCCTCCATGGACAACTCATCCTTCCACATTATGAAAAAGATGATGATCAATCAAAAACTGACAGAAGAAGAACCAGACAGCAGAGAATTCTTAAAGATGATAGACCATTTTCATGTTCAGAATGTGGGGAGGGTTTTATCAGGAAATCACATCTTGTTAGACATCACACAACACACAAGGAGGAAAAGCCTTTTTCATGTTCAGAATATGGGAAATGGTTTAAGGGTAAATCAAATCTTGTCAAACATTGAAGGATTCACACAGGGGAGAAGCCCTATTCATGTACAGAGTGTGAGAAATGCTTTAGTCAGAAAAATACTCTTGCTGAACATCAGAGAATTCACACAGGGGAGAAGCCATTTTCTTGATCAGAATGTGGAAAATGGTTTAAGGGTAAATCAAATCTTGTCAAACATCGAATAATTCACACAGGTGAGAAGCCATATTTATATTCAGAATGTGGGAAATGTTTTATTCAGAAAAGTACTCTTGTTGCACATTAGAGAATTCACACAGGGGAGGAGTCATTTTCTTGTTCAGAATATGGAAAATGGTTTAATTACAGAACTGTTCTTCACCAACATCAAATATTTCACACAGGAGAGAAACCATTTTTTTGCCCAGAATGGGGAGAATCTTTTAGTCGAAAATCACATCTTGTTCGTCATGTAAGAATTCACACAAGAGAAACCAAATTCATGTATAGACATCTGAGAACTCACGCAGGAAAGAAATAATGTGTGGGAGGTGTGGAGAACCATTTTAGGAGCTGCTGTGTCAGGAGATTTTCCCATTCTTGACTGTACTGCACAGATATGTTACTGAAAAATCTCAAAGATTTAAAACCATTACTGCTTAACTCAAAAATACTTTTGTTCTACAGTTTACAAATCTCCAACACTCCTCACATCCACAGCCTGACCAGGAAGTGTAAGTCTAAAGCTGGCTGTGTCTATGTTAAACAGCAAGGTGAGGCAAATCCTTTTAATGTTAGTCCTTTTTTCTTTGCAGAGCTGGTTTAAGACTGGTTTGGAATAAAGCAAGTAGGCCTCTAGCCATGGTTTGCCCCGGATTAGGGCAGTACTGGGGCCTTATTTCTTATTTTTTAACCATAAAATTTTTGATTTGGATTTTTCAAATAACAGGGTAAGATCAGCATAAATAAACAGCAGAAAAATTTAGGCTAAACAAGCTTAATTCAACATATGAAATGCAGTTCAGTAATCAGCATAGGTGACATTGTCAGATAGTATCCCTCAAATATACGAGGTGATTGAACACAAATTATACAGTATACATATAAAAGTAGAGTACTATGCTAGATTTCCGCTTTATCAAGTTCAAACACAGCATTGAAAAAGCACATGGGATATGAACAACACAAAATAGGGGGTATAAACAGGAAAAAGAACAACAACACAACCAGCCACGGCTACTTATTGAAAACAAAGAAAAAAGAAAGGAGAGTGTTACCAAACATAGAATGAAAATATTGAAGGCCACCTGTATGCTTAAGTCTCAGTAAGCAGACATGAATATGAGGATACACAGTACCTATGTATGTAGACAACTTACAAAGCCGATGAGTATATTAACCAAGCTTAATTACTGCTCATTATGCTATGAGACCTTGCATATCTGGATGAGGACCAGTAGGACCATCTGGATCGCAATTTGGCGAGAAGGTGGGGGGAGATTGCGAGATAATTCTCCGCATGATACGGACTGTTAATTCTAGAGATGACCTCCGAAATGTGGAGAGGAGTTCTTCCATTTTGATGCTATTACCGATCTAGCAGATATTAGAACATGGAAGAGAACGGTGTGGTATGATGTTGGGAGGAAATCAAATGAGAGGTCAACAACTGCTAGTTCCGGAGTCAGGGGAATAGAAACCTTAAATAGTTCTAATAATAAGTTTTCCACGTCTCCCCAGAACTTGTTTACAAGAGGGCAGCTCCGCCACATATGCGTCAGAGTACCTCGGGAGCCACATAATCTCCAACAGCGGTCAGAGTGGTCTGAGAACATATGGGTCAGTCTGGAGGGGGTAAAGTACCAGCGTAGATGTATTTTCCACATAATTTCCACATGGTTAATACACCTAGAGAATTTCTTGGATATATTAGCTGCGGATTCCCATTTTTCCCATGCAAATTCTTTCCCCAACTCTGCTTCCCATTTGATGACAAAGGTTGGTTTATGAGAGTCATTTATCGACAACAAAGAGGAGTAAATCAAAGAAAGACCTCGCTCCAAACCTCTTTTTTGAGACAGAAGGTGTTGAAATGGAGTAGGGGGAGAGGGAGTCTGAAAGTCTTTGCAATTTAGCAAGGAATGTCGGATTTGGAGATATACATAGAATTGTTTATTATGTAGGAGAAATTGAGCTCTCAACTCCTCAAAAGATTTGAGTGTGTCACCAGAGTAAAGATCTCCAATCTTGAGAATTACTTTGTGAAACCATTGTACAAGGGGAAGATGGGGAGATTCTGCTAACAGGACATATATGGGGCATGGGTGTTTCCTTATATGAAGCCATTTCCGTGTCACCACAAACTTGCCTCAGGTTATGGCTAGGTAGTTGAGGGTGGGAAGTTCAAACGTGGGAAGAGTGGAACCCCAAAGTGAGGCTATTAAAATGTTTTTGAGTGTGGTGTGAGGGACTAAGCGGTCCTCTAACAGCGCCCAGCGATGTAACTCCAGAGCATTCCAAAGGGTGCTGAGGGGTTCAAGAACAGCTGCTACGTTGTATAGTAGAAGGTTAGGAACTGAAAGGCCACCTTTAGTAAAAGGGATGTAAAGATGGTCTCTATTAAGTCTTGGCTTCTTACGGGCCATATAAAACCTAATAGTAATTGCTGAAGTTTAGTTAAGGCTAACGGGGGGAACAGTAAAGGAATTGCCCTTATCAGGTAAAGGTATTTCGGGAATAGTAACAAGACAACGGGAATTGGCTGAGGCGATTAATCTCTTCCGAGATGTCTGTAGTGACATTGGAGAGATTGGTTTCTAATGTTTTATTAAAATCTGGGAAAATTTGGACTCCTAAGTAAGGTACGGAAGAAGACGACCAGGCAAATTGGTGTATGGACAATTGAGTGATCAAGGCAGGTGGACAGTGGAGAGGTAGGGCTATGGATTTGGATGCATTAAGCTTGTAATACGAGACCAGAGAGTATTGATTGAGAATCTACAAAAGGGCAGGGATTGAAGATTCTGGGTTTTGGCAAAGGATTAGTATATCGTCAGCATATAAACTGATTTTATGATCTGTAGAGTTGACTGAGACTCATGATATTAAGGGGGAGTTCCGAATTTGTGCTGCAGGGGTTCCACACATAAGTCATATATAAGTGGTGAAAGGGGGCAGCCTGGGCGGGTTCCATTAGTGATTGTAAAAGTTTTGGAAAGAAATCCCGAAGTATAAACGTTAGCGGATGGAGAAGTATATAGGGCAAGAACCGCCGTTAGAAAGGGTCCCTCAAAACCAAATTTGGATAAAACTGCCTTCAAATACTCCCAATTAATCCTGTCGAAAGCTTTCTCTCCATCGAGAAAAAGCAATATCGTGGGGGTTTGTTGTTTGGATACTATGTGTAGAATGTCAATAATTCTTCTGGTGCCATCTCTCGTCTGTCTGCCTTTAACAAATCCTTTTTGATCAGGATGGATCAAGTGGGGAAAAATGTCATTCATCTATGGGCAAGGGTTTTTTGGAAAATAATTTGATATCGTTGTTGAGGAGGGAGATGGATCTATAATTAGAGACAATGTCTGAAGGTTTGCCTGGCTTGGGGATAGTTTAAATAGTTGCTCATAGGAGTTCAGGGAGAGGGGTACCCGAGGTCATAATATAATCAAATGTTCTTTTTAAGTGAAGGGTTAAAGGTTCAACAAAAAGTTTATAATATTCGTTAGTGAAGCCTTCTGGGCCTGGCGACTTGTTTATTTTAGATTGAGAGATCATCCGTATTATTTCAAGTTCTGTAATTGGGGCATTCAAGAATTCTAATTGTGTAGGGCAGGGGTGGACAATTAATTTTTCCATAGGGCCGCATGAGAAAGTGCAATGGTTTTGGGGGGCCGGACTAATAAAAACATAGGATGAACGGGAAAAAATTTTTTTTTGGGGGTTTATTTTTGTGGAAACTTACTGGGGGAAGTATCTATATACCTCTATAATATACTGATGGTACACATAAGGCAGGTATATACAGCTCTCATCAGTAAGGTAGGTATGTAGATGTATGTCCCTCAGTTGGCAGGTATATACAGCTCTCCTCAGTCAGGTATAAAAGATTTTTGGTACCCGCAGGCAGCTATCTAGATACAGCTCCCCACAGGCAGTTATATCTATAGGTACAGCTCCCCTCAGGCAGGTATATAGATAGGTACAGCTCCCCTCAGGCAGGAATATAGATAGGTACAGCTCCCCACAGGCAGGAATAAAGATAGGTACAGCTCCCCCCAGGCAGGAATATAGATAGGTTCAGCTCCCCTCAGGCAGGTATATAGATAGGTTCAGCTCCCCTCAGGGAGGTATATAGATAGGTACAGCTCCCCTCAGGCAGGGATCTAGATAGGTACAGCTCCTCAGGCAGGTATCTAGTTAGTTAGGGTTCCTACAGGCAGGTATATAGTTAAAGCTTTCATACAGGCAGGTATTATAGATAGGGCTTCCCACAGCAGGTATATAGTTAGGTGTGTCCCCAGGCAGGTATATAGATAGTTAGGTGTGTCCCAAGGCAGGTATATAGATTAGTTAGGTGTGTCCCCAGGCAGGTATATAGTCAGGTGTGTCCCCAGGCAGGTATAGAGATAGCCAGGTGTGTCCCCAGGCAGGTATATAGTCAGGTGTGTCCCCCAGGCAGGTATATAGTCAGGTGTGTCCCCCAGGCAGGTATATAGATAGTGAGGTGTGTCCCCAGGCAGGTATATAGTTAGGTGTGTCCCCAGGCAGATATATAGTGAGGTGTGTCCCTAGGCAGGTATATAGATAGTGAGGTGTGTCCCCAGCAGATATATTAGTGAGGTGTGTCCCTAGGCAGGTATGTAGATAGTGAGGTGTGTCCCAATGCAGGTATACAGATAGCAGGTGTGTCCCCCAGGCAGGTATATAGATTGCTAGGTGTGTCCACAGGCAGTTATATAGTGAGGTGTGTCCCCAGGCAGGTATATAGATAGCTAGGTGTGTCCCCAGGCAGATATATAGTTAGGTGTTTCCCCAGGCAGGTATATAGATAGTGAGGTGTGTCCCCAGGCAGGTATATAGATAGCTAGGTGTGTCCCCCAGGCTGGTATAAAAGATAGCTAGGTGTGTCCCAGGAGAATATATAGTGAGGTGTGTCCCCAGGCAGGTATATAGTGAGGTGTGTCCCCAGGCAGATATATAGTGAGGTGTGTCCCCAGGCAGATATATAGTGAGGTGTGTCCCCAGGCAGGTATATAGTGAGGTGTGTCCCCAGGCAGGTATACAGATAGCTAGGTGTGTCCCCAGGCAGATATAAAGTGAGGTGTGTCCCCAGGCGATATATAGTGAGGTGGTGTCCCTAGGGGAGGTATATAGATAGTGAGGTGTGTCCCCGGCAGGTATAATAGATAGTGAGGGTGTCCCCAGGCAGGTATATAGTTTTAATGGCCAAAATTAAAAATAACAAACACTAATTACTCACCTTGCTTACCTGCTTTCCCAGCCGAGCGCGCTCTCTTCTATCCCCAGGAGTTCCCGGGCTGGTGGGGTGATGACGTCAGCCCCCAGCGCCGGGACGCTCCTCCGTCACTCCTGGCCCGCACAGAGTGATTACTGTGTGTGCGCCCAGGAGAGGCAGTGGCGCGGTGAGCGGAGTTCACCGCGTCGCTGCCTAAATCACCAGCAATAGTAGCGCTGACGGCCCGCGGCCTCTCAGCAATACCCGGCCGAGGCGGGCTGGCAGCGCTACTATTAGCAGACCTAGGCATCGTACGCCGCGGGCCGCATCCGACGAGCTGGCGGGCCGGATGCGGCCCGGGGGCCGTACTTTGCCCAGGTCTGGTGTAGGGGATACAGTGGGCAGTGAGCTCAGATGTAGGAATTTATTTATATCCTCGCTACTGGGGAGAGGTATGGAGGGATCTTTTTTGAGGTTATAGAGTGATTGATAATAATCAGCAAAGGCATTTGCAATTTTTTGTGGGTCATAGATTTTACCTTTGGAAGGGCAAGTAAGATATGCAGTTTTAGATCTGGCCTGTAACTTTTTAATTCTGCACGCTATCAATTTCCCTGGGCGATCGCCCTGTAAGTAAAAGTTTAATTTCAACCTGGCGAGGTAATATTCATATCTCCGAAAAAGCAATATCCGTAGTTTAATTTTTAGATTAGTTAACTTAGTTTTCAGCAATGGGTCAGGAGCAGTTTTAAGCTGGGCATCTAATGATTTAATATCTTCTAATGTGTCATTAAGCTCTTTCTCCCTTTTACGTTTCTCCTGTGAAGCAATCCTTAAACATATTCCTCGTATGAAAGCTTTGTGGGCACACCATACAATCTGTGGATTGGAGACAGTTTCAGAATTAATAGTAAAAAATTCCCGAAGAGCTTCTTGCATGTCTGAAACTACATGCGGTATTTTTAAGAGGAAATTATTAAGTCCCAAGGGAGAAAATGGAGGAAGGGAGAAATTGCCTCTAAGGTTGAGGTAGATTTGGGCGTGGTCAGACCATGTAGCGTATCCTATAGCAGAGGATTCTACATTAATGAGGGCCGCTTTATCAACCAGAAAGAAATCTAGACTGGAGTGCGAGAATTTAGCTGCAGAGACGTATGTGTACTCTAGCTCTGTAGTGTGTGAATATCTCCAAGGGTCGTGAAGGTCTTCCTCTAGCAGGAATGACTTCAAGTCTGGTGTTTTAGCTAAGGCACCCCGAGATCTATCAAATACATTATCAACAACCACATTAAAGTCCCCACAAATAATCAGAGGACCTTTAGCCATGTCCTTGGCCTTGGCAACTGTTTTGTAAATAAAGGATAGCTGGTTCTAATTGGGAGCATGGAGAACTGCTATAGTACATGCAACAGAGTCAAGGGAACAATTCAGGATAATGTGCCGACCTTTTGGGTCAATTTCTGAGCTTAATAAAGTAAAAGCTACAGTGTCTCTAACAAATATAGCTACACCCGCCGTCTTTGTATCTGAGCAGGCGAAGTACGAGACCGGGAACTTTTTGTGTCTCACGCGGAAAGAGTCCTCTGGTTTTAAATGTGTCTCCTGCACACAAATCAAATCTGCTCCAGATTGAACTGCATCCTTCCAAAAGAGTGACCTCTTAAATGGGGAATTAAGGCCATTGGCGTTAATAGAAAGGAATTTGATCCCCATAATGGTGGTTGCAGTTAACTAGTTTTGCAGCAAAGGTGAGTAACTCAGTAAGCATGGGTAGCAATACATAGGCTAGTAGACATGGCATCAACATTATTTAGGTTAACTAGAACAAGTCGTTTATAAACCAAACAGTATAAACAAAGGTTGAGCAAGAAACTATTCCCATTAGCACGGGAACATGTGTATTGGGGGAAAGTCTTGTTCATGGTGCCAGAGAGACAAGCTAACGATTGGATTTAAGTCGCTAGAGCGAGTGGATTGGAGCAGGACTTTAGCGACAAGGAGGTGCGGGTATGTCCAACAGTAGATCAGTCGACGTCTAGTGTGTTTCTCTGACCAGAGGGGTGAAATCAGATTTGGTTTGTCCTTCCCTTTGCGTAAGGGAGTATTGGTGGGGGTAGTAAGGAAACCCCATGACAGGAGAGCGTCTCGAAGTATGTTGGGGGAGGTGCAGACAATAGTGTTGTTATCTTTGGAAAGAATTAATTTGACAGGGAAGCCCCAGTGATAAGGGATATTGTGGTCTCGGAGCACTTTGGTGTAAGGAGCAAACTCTTTGCGATGCAGCATCGTTCCTGCTGAGTGGTCAGGGAAGATGGAGAGGTCCTTGAATCTATCTGGTAATGTAACGCCCTTCCGGTGGGGGCAACAGTTAGCAGGATATGAGCCCTGGGAGTCTTTACTGGCATACAGGGAAGACAGTGATGGAGTAGGAGCTGCAAAGCTTCAGTTAAATTAAGTCCTGGAAGAAGACAAGCTTGCTCAGGGTATGATAGCTGAGGTGACATATCCTCCGTGTGAGAGAGGACTTGCTGCGGGGGGCTTTATTAACAGAGAAAGGATCCCTTGTCAGCAGGGTTAAACGCCCCAGGAACCGTTGTAGAGGTTTAGCTGAGAAGTAGCAAGGAGGTATATGGCACAGACTTCTCTTGGAGACTTCAAAAGTGTCCCTTTTTAGGGCTGCAGCACTGGCTCTGTCAGCATGTATATATGAGCTTACTGTGCCAACATGGCTGCCGGCCGCTTGTGCGAGGGAAGGGTCCACAGTACTCACCGCCGGAGCGTTTCTGCAGCGAGGAGCTCAGGGTTTCGGGTGAGAAGCCGGGATGCCCACGCGGTCTTTTCTGAAGCTGGCGATCAGGAGCGGGGTGACAAGGAGGATCGCCGGGTCTTTCTCTGCTGCAGACTGCGACACGTGGCAGCGCGCCTGCAGTCAAGAACTTGCAGCTGTGATCTCTTGGCGCACGGGAGCTCGCTGGATTACAGGGACCATCCAGGCAGGTCAGGAGGCTTTCACCACTCTCTGAGGCAGGTGTTCGGTCCGGAGATGATCTCCAGGGGTTTATTTGGGCAGAGGTATCTTGCCGCTGGGGAGGAGCTCCTCTAACACGTGCCCGCCATCTTCAAGCGCCAAGCCACGCCCCGGTCTGGGGCTGTTTTCATAGAGAAAGGGAGGCAAAAATCAAAATGTAAAAGCCAAGTTTAATATGTGTTGTATTGTACAGTAGCTGTAGAGTGGGATCCCAGAATCCATTCCACTGGGCAGCTCCAAGAATCAATTCCAATGGAGGGCTCCAGGCACAAAGGTCTGACATGGGTTTCTTGCATGAACTGTTAAATGTAGATCAAGGAAAGATGAGAAACAGAAATTTTGAAACTTTTACACAGTTGTTTTACCATCGCTCTGGAACCAATGGCAATGATTGGGGAAGATGTTATGGTGGCTGACCTGTCATAAGAGAGTGGAGACAACAGTATTTCCTACAGTTGGAATGAGCTAAATTGACATTCATTTGATGTCAGTGAGTAAGACTCAACACAAAATGTATTGACCTGATAGAAAGGTAATAAAAAAGGGTTTATATGAAAGGATATTACAATCTTAGACATTTATGGCATATGCACCGGATAAGCTACTCGGTGGGTGAAGTAGCCTCTACACAGATCCTATTGTAGACAGCAGCTGATTATACTGTCCTCCTCCATCCTGTGTGTTCATCCAGGCTGTGACAGAAAATACACATAATAGACCCTCTAATAGGAAAAGATGGATAGATTTTAACACTAAAGCAAAATAAAAATACTTTACAACATAAACTATTAAAACCTCACCCCTTTTATTGTAAGTGAGCAGTACACGGGGCATACACAGGCTTCTGCCCACCTAACAGTCCAGGAGGATCCAGTAGTTTCAGTTCACTGTCACGTCAAGGGAGTTGCAGTGAGCCCTAACTGGAACCCAGCCCACTGTCCCTGCCTACTTGACGTGCTGCCCTAGGCGGCAGACGGCAACTGGGCGACAGTCCCTGCTCTGCTAAAGTGCTGGGGACGTGAGGAAGTAGAATAGTCAGACAGTCCGGGTCAATAACAAATAGGAACGCCAAAGCCACAAATCAGAACCAGAGGGATAAACGTAAAAGCGAGAGTCAAACACGAACGGGAGCGAGGTACAAAATCAGGAGACAAACCGGGGTCAGGAGAACAGGCCGATGTCAGGTATACGGGTAAGCAAACACAAAAACAAATAACAAGGTAGCCAGGAATATCACAGGCGCAGCACCCAGCCTTCAGGGAGTTTAAATGGGATTCCTGGATACCGCCCCTGCAGCTGATTGGAGCGGCCTCCGGGTCCTCCCATTGGCTGGTGCACTCGCCCCCTGTCAGGAGTGGCTGGGCCCTTGTCACTCACAGAGCTGTCAGCAGCAAGTGTATCAGGGAGGGAGCGCACATCAGCTGTTGCAGCCTGTCTGCAGTCTGAGCACAGCTTAGCCCTGACAGTACCCCCCCTTTTAGGAGGGGCCACTGGACCCTTCCCTGGTCTGGGTTCTAACTCCCCCTCTATGCGAACCGGAGGAGGCCTAGAGGGCGGAGTCACAGGCTGAATATACCTCTTACGAAGTTCACAACGGGACACGTTATGTATACAGAGAGAAGAGGGTAATTTCAGCCGATAAGCCACCGGGTTAACCACCTCCTGAACCACATATGGAGGGCATAGTTCACCAGGAGGACGAGTTCTGGGAACCTTAGCCCGAGCATCGACTTCACAAGATGCCGCATAGGCTTCAACGCTGGCACCGCCGCTTCCAGATAGAACATTAGCCTGCACATCAGTATTGCCCAGCATGGTAAGGAGACATCTGTCAACACACCGTTGTCCCCACCTGACTAATTTCCCTGAATTCCAGTCAAACACTGGATTATGTTTCTGAAGCCAGGGCAGCCCCAACACCACATCAGCGGGCAGCCCCTCCATGACGAATAGAATACACTTTTCAATATGTATGGATCCGACCACCATCTCCAGCTCAGGGGTACAATATTGGATTGCGCCCCGAGCTAGTGGAGTGGAGTCAATAGCCACAGCCCGCAGCAAGTCAGATAGCGGTCTACAAGGTAGGCCCAGACGTTTGGCGAAAGACGCATCAACAAAATTAGAAGCTGATCCAGAATCCACAAACGCACTCCCAGAACCGGACAGCGACAAGTATGAAATCTTAACTGGTAGCAGCAACTTATTAGATACAATAGGAAATACCTGCTCGCCTAGGTGGTCAGCAGGAGGATCACCTAGGCGTTGGAGTTTTTCCGACCTGGTCTTCCGTTTGGAGCATTCCCGAATTCTGTGTCCATCTTCTCCACAGTAGAAGCACAACCCCTGGATGCGACGAGTAGTCCTACGGTCACTAGCCGCAGTGACAGAAAAAGCCCCTACTTGCATGGGCTCCTCTGGGTTTACGTCGGAAACAACGGGTCTAGGGGTGACCATGGGGTGGACCACCGGGGGGGGGGACCTTTTCTTGCCATCATTCCCTAAAAGGTCTGTCCAGACGAACAGCCAGTGCCATGGCCTCATCTAAAGTACCAGGGGTAGGTTAAGCCACCAATAAATCCTTCACATGGTCAGCTAACCCTAATCTAAACTGGCATCTGAGAGCTGCGTCGTTCCACCCAGACGGAACGCACCAGCGACGAAATTCGGAGCAAAACTCCTCCACAGTCTTCTCACCCTGCCTCAAGGTGGCAAGCTGAGCCTCAGCCACAGCTTCCCTATCTGGGTCACTAAAGAGTACCCCTAAAGCGGCAAAGAACCTGTCCACAGAATGCCCACTCCTGGGGGGGACCCTGCAGTAAGGACATAACAATTCCCACCCTTTGTTCCTCATTCCCTGAGGTAAGTAGGCGGAGCCTGAAATACAGGCGACAACCCTCTCTAAATGCCACAAAGGCCCTCCTGTTACCTGCGAACCTGTCAGGCAACTGGATAGGGGGTTCCACAGGAGGGGAAGGTAATGCAGGGACCCTCTGACTTGGGGTAGCCTCCTGTTGTTCTACCCTCAGCGCCAGATCCTGGACTAGCTGGGTTAGCCCCTGCATCTGCTCTACCAGAGCTGTCATGGGGTCCATAGTGAGGGTAGAGCAGTAACGGTTTCGGCCTGTGATAATGTCACATCAAGGGAGGTGCAGTGAGCCCTAACTGGAATCCAGCCCACTGTCCCTGCCTACTTGACGTGCTGCCCTAGGCGGCAGACGGCAACTGGGCGACAGTCCCTGCTCTGCTAAAGTGCTGGGGACGTGAGGAAGTAGAATAGTCAGACAGTCCGGGTCAATAACAAATAGGAACGCCAAAGCCACAAATCAGAACCAGAGGGATAAACGTAAAAGCCGAGGTCAAACACGAACGGGAGCGAGGTACAAAATCAGGAGACAAACCGGGGTCAGGAGAACAGGCCGAGGTCAGGTATACGGATAAGCAAACACAAAAACAAATAACAAGGTAGCCAGGAATATCACAGGCGCAGCACCCAGCTTTCAGGGAGTTTAAATGGGATTCCTGGATACCGCCCCTGCAGCTGATTGGAGCGGCCTCCGGGTCCTCCCATTGGCTGGTGCACTCGCCCCCTGTCAGGAGTGGCTGGGCCCCTGTCACTCACAGAGCTGTCAGCAGCAAGTGTATCAGGGAGGGAGCGCACATCAGCTGTTGCAGCCTGTCTGCAGTCTGAGCACAGCTTAGCCCTGACATTCACTTTCAGTTTATAAAGTTCATAGCACAGTCATATTATAGAGAGAAAGAAATACCCTAAACACATTATCCCAGATTATGTAATGTACAGGATTAATCATTTATGCAGTGGGTTAACCATTTGAGTATATTACAGATTATTTGTATTGTGATGGTACTGTATGAAAAAAAGTGATGAAAATGATTATGACATGTATGTGTTAAAGTGTCATTCCTTTGGTTCATTTATCCATCCTTTGTAGTCGGTCCTAAAGATGGATAAATGACCTGTAGTGTGTAATGTCTACAGAATGTTGAGTTAAGTACACTGTGAGATTGCAATCTGCTAAGTGACTGTGAGTGAAATGTTTTGACTGTGTAAAAGTTTCCATCAGCAGAAGAAAGAGGGAGATGCTATAGTTACCAGAAAGGAGGGGTAGAGGTGAGGGAGAGTTTACATATTGGCCCTAGTGTAATGTAATGTGTTCTTGGAGTACCTGACAAACTTCAGTGTTTATCTCTAGTTCTAAAGAGATAAGCCTGAGTCATGATGAAGGGTGTGACTTAACCCTTGAAGTCTGGGTACCAGGCTCATTTACAAATCCAGTATCTCCTGGGATCTAGAGAGCATAGGGGTTCGCCAGTTTCTCCTGGGGCTCTATTCCGTAAGTTCCTTGTGGTCAATGGTGGGATTCCAAAGGGACTTTGTGTTATGGATTTAAGGAATGATAGCCTGTTGCTGGTGTGATAACTTGCTGAGAGATAAAGTCACTGGTTTCAATCGTTAACCCTTTGTCTGCTCTCATGCTTCTTGCACCTGACACCATGGGAACCTCACAGCAACATCACACAACAGCAGGGGAATACTACAACCACCAACATGGAGTGTGCCGCAGGGGTAATAACCCCTCTACACTAAGCTGCAGGACACACACCTCTTAACTGTATTGGACCTGGTTGGGCATGAGAGGTATGGTTGGAGTGCAGTGACTGTGAAAACTCATTAACTACTACTCCCATCCTCTCCTCCATGGGCAATTACAGGTATATGAAATCTTGAATCCAAATTGTGTACATGCCGGGAAAATAGAAAGGAAACTGACAGCAGTGAAATCAGGTAAAGAAACTAAAGATAATGAAAGAAAAGCCTTGTATGTCTCACTATCCTGGGGGTGCTACCTGTGGGGACAGGGTGTGGTCCTATTTCCCAGTCGTGCTCCCTCAATGCTCCTGAATGTCAGATGCAAAATCCACATCAGTACCGGTTCAGAAACCAATCTGATGTTGGAATGTAACATCTTCATGGCAGTCCTGAGGTGTGGTGCAACCATGCGGCTCACTGGCAGTTATTCTTTCAGCTTCTAGTATCCGGAGATTTGGACTTTTCACATCTACCACCATCTAGATTTTCTCCATTCTCCATTGTGGACAGAATTCTCTCTTGCTTCAAGGCAACCCTACATCTCATTATACATGCTGCCCCACACAAGGGCATAGCTATAGACTCGTGGGCCAGGTGCAAAATTTCAGCTTCGGTCCTCCTACCATAAGGCAACCACTGTGGACCAATACAACAACAGATTTCCTACTCAGTGTGATGGATGGCTGCTGTGTAGCGCGCTGCCGAACATTACTTCTATTTAAAGGGATTGTCTAATAGAATAAAATTTATTTAGAAAGGAGCTAGGGGGCGGAAAAAACAGAAAAGTTAAAAACAGCCAAAGCGTCTTGTCCACTCCCCCAAAAAAACTTGCATAGGAAAAAATAATTAATTCTGCCTTTATTTTTTGGTTTTAGTTTTTGTTGGAGATTATACTGCACAGTTTAATTATCTTGTTATCTGTACATATAGTACAGTACATATACAGGAGAAGGTTGTGTTAACTTCACATATAGGCTCTGTCTACCTTGCAGTGGACAAAAAATGACCTGAAAACCAAATCCTAAAAATATTCATAAAACTGAGTTTTTTCTCCACTGCCTTTCAGAAGCTGGTGAAAAAAAACGGCCCTTTCTTTGTTGCGATTTGCATTTTTTACGCACATTTTTTGCTTGTCTACAAGTCTGCATAAATCAAGCCATTGAATGTAACTCCACCCTACAAAAGGGGATGTAAAGCACATTATTGCCAGAGGAACTTGTCAGGGTGAAATCACTAACAGAGTGATTATAGTGACCGGGATTCTGGAGAAGGGTCTGGATACATTTCTTGATGTAATAATATAACAGGTTGTAGTGACCGGGATTCTGGAGAAGGGTCTGGATACATTTCTAGATGTAATAATATAACAAGTTATAGTGACCGGGATTCTGGAGAAGGGTCTGGATACATTTCTAGATGTAATAATATAACAAGTTATAATGACCAGGATTCTGGAGAAGGGTTGGATACATTCTAGATGTAATAATATAACAAGTTATAGTGACTGGGATTTCTGGAGAAGTGGTCTGGATACATTTCTAGATGTAATAATATAACAAGTTATAGTGACCAGGATTCTGAAGAAGGTCTGGATAGATGTAATAATAGATAGATGTAATAATATAACAGGTTTTAGTGACCAGGATTCTGGAGAAGGGTCATGTATACCATTTCTAGATGTAATAATATAAACAAGTTCTAGTGACCAGGATTCTGGAGAAGGGTCTGGATACATTTCTAGATGTAATAATATAACAAGTTATAGTGACCAGGATTCTGGAGAAGGGTCTGGATATATTTCTAGATGTAATATAATAACAGGTTATAGTGACCAGGATTCTGGAGAAGGGTCTGGATACATTTCTAGATGTAATAATAGAACAAGTTATAGTGACTGGGATTCTGGACAAGGGTCTGGATACATTTCTAGATGTAATAATATAACAAGTTATAGTGACTGGGATTCTGGACAAGGGTCTGGATACATTTCTAGATGTAATAATATAACATGTCATAGTGACCTGGATTCTGGAGAAGGGTCTGGAGACATTTCTAGATGTAATAATATAACAGGTTATAGTGACCGGGATTCTGGAGAAGGGTCTGGAGACATTTCTAGATGTAATAATATAACAGGTTATAGTGACCGGGATTCTGGAGAAGGTCGTTGATCCAGGGATTTATTCGAGATGTCAGTTTGGAGTCTCCTATACACAAGCTCTGCAATTTACATTGGGAAAAGGTAAATAACATGCAGGATGCTGGAGTCTCCTCTATAATGTGCTGGATGCTGGAGGCTCCTCTATAGTGTGCTGGATGATGGAGTCTCCTCTATAATGTGCTGGATGCTGGAGGCTCCTCTATAGTGTGCTGGATGATGGAGTCTCCTCTATAATGTGCTGGATGCTGGAGGCTCCTCTATAATGTGCAGGATGCTGGAGGCTCCTCTATAATGTGCTGGATGCTGGAGGCTCCTCTATAATGTGCTGGATGCTGGAGGCTCCTCTATAATGTGCTGGATGCTGGAGGCTCCTCTATAATGTGCTGGATGCTGGAGGCTCCTCTATAATGTGCTGGATGCTGGAGGCTCCTCTATAATGTGCTGGATGCTGGAGGCTCCTCTATAATGTGCTGGATGCTGGAGGCTCCTCTATAATGTGGTGGATGCTGGGGGCTCCTCTATAATGTGCTGGATGCTGGAGGCTCTTCTATAATGTGCTGGATGCTGGAGGCTCCTCTGTCATCTGCTGGATGCTGGAGGCTCCTCTATAATGTGCTGGATGATGGAGGCTCCTCTATAATGTGCTGGATGCTGGAGGCTCCTCTGTAACCTGATGCGTATTGGATGACGTTTTACCTCTGTTCTTCCATCATCAGGATCAGGTATAGAGATAACAGGAGAGCTGGACAGTGAGTCACATGTATCATTGGCTCCTGACGCTGCTCCTGACACTTCTCCTGACACTGCTCCTGACACACACTTGGCATGTATTAGCATGGAAAGTCTTACTCTTTGGGTGAAGTTACATGAATGTTCTCACCGCCCAATTGTGCTTTTGGTTTAGAGCGATATTTACTGGGATTATGAAAAGCATCTTGGTTTTTGTGCTGTAGAAAACAGAAAATACAAAATAGAATTAATAGCAGAAATCTCTAATAATCTAACGTGTTTCCTCTCTGCAGCTATAAGACATCCCCGATGGAATAACTGCTGTTAGAAAAGGGCTTTCATCTGGAGTCCACAGATCCCTTTGTGCTGTATTCGGGCTCAGAGATTTAAGGTCGCAGCCATTTCCGGATTTTTGGTTTTCGTTTTTGTCTTCCAGAGCCGTAACTTTTTTATTGTTTTTTTTTTTGTGGGAGAATATGTACTTTTTTAATCCTGCCATTGACCATAACAGATAATATACAGAAAACCCCAAAGAAAATTTCCATGTGAGGTGGAACATGAGGCAAATGCAGTTGAGTCTTTGTTGCTGTGGTTTAGTTCTTATGGAGTCCTCTCTTCGGGCTAAGTCCTGCGTCATCTGTCTTCTGCAGCTCAATACAATTCCAGTGAGACCAAATTTATAGAGGTTTCATTCTATTTTAGTATTCTGAGGAAAAAAAGTTCTGTTGTTTAAATTTTTGCTGAAATGCCAGTTTCTGTGACCAATAATTCTTTATGTTCTTCCACCAATGGACCTGAGGGAAGGCTCGTTTTTTGTAGCCGATGTGTAGTTTATAATATTGAGATAAACACAATAATTTTATTCCAGTTTTTGGGGATATAAAACAACCAAAAAGTTGAAGTTTGGGATGATACGCGGGAACGAAGCGTGTTTTTAATTGATAAAATGGCTGCGAGCACATGGCGTTACATGGGGCAAAGAACTCTGGGAGGAAGAAAGGAAGACCCTAAATGACATGTACAGAGATGAAGCCAATCAGAGCCTGAGGGATTCTGTGGCGTCACCCGCATCTTTATATAAGTCCGGGAGCCATGCCTCGCTCCTCACACTCCTCTCACTGTGCTGTGTAGGGAAGTGCTGACGCTGATGTTATGATATCTCATACTATAAGAACTCAACTTTTATACAGCAATTTTTTGGGGGTGTCACAGCTTGTATCAGAGGACTGCTTTCTCTAACTTTCTAATTCTGATTTTGTGGGGTATTGGAACTGAAGTCAGTGTGCGTCACAATGGCAGCTGCATATACATTTTAATTGCTATCTGCTCAGTTCTTCAGAATTGAATATCACAGGGTTATCTAAGCCTGTTGTTGCTGTTGTATTCATTAAGAACAGCGTTTTTACATCCAATACCACTGGTTGATAATGTCTTTTGAGCAATTTAGAATCCTGGGGTTAATGACTGCGTTGTTCTGCTGTTGTGGGTCACTAAAAGAAACGTTCTTTTTCACCGCAAAAGAAAAAATTTAGCCATGTAGCATAATTCAATCACGAAGGTAATTACAAGTTTTTCTGTTGTTGTGTTCAGCTAATATAACGCCGTTTTAACACACTACAAAGCTGGTAATTGTTGGCGAGGCACATTTCTTTTGCGCAATTTACATCCAAGTTAAATAAGCTATTTTTTTGCAGTTGCTAATTAGTAAAAGAAACGTTCTTTTCAACGCCAAAGAGAAATTTTGCCTGTAGCAAATTCATTATCCGAAGGTTAATTAAGCCTGTTTGTGCTTTTTATTCAGTTATATACAGTATTTTTTAACGGCCATACAAGTAAATTTTTCCTGCCTTTTGTGGAGCGCAATTTTTATCCAAGGTTTACCCAAGCTTGTTAGTGGATTCTTTTGGAGTCAATTGATCATACTACAGATTCTCACCAACAGAGTCTGTACATTTTAGACAGAGAGTCAGACAGAGAGGTGGCAGGATCTTCACCTGCGACGTGGCGTGGCACAAACATTCTGGAGCTGGCACAGGTCGCAGCCAGCAAGGGGACGTCGCGCAGGGGTCACTCGGTGAGTCCAGGAACTGCCGTTGTCATATTGCGGGTGGTGTTCGTGTGTTGGTCAGAAACCAATGGTTCTTGATTGGTTGACTAGGTCATCCTTTCCTCCCAGATGACATCTGACAACCCAGCCCATGAGTGGTGGGAACGTCAGACATCAACCCTTAGTTGGCATGGCACAGTAGCGGGTCTGAGGACATCACCTGTCCTTCAACGGCCTCTGTCCATCCAGTCCTCAGCAGAGATCTACTATGTGTCTGGGATCAGCGCCACTAAATAGCGGGCGATGAACAATTGAGGAGGGGCAGTAAGCAGCTACTTGGCAGCGAAAGAAATGGGGCCAATATCCCCTGCTTCTTGCAGTGGCGGCAAAGTTAGATGTGGAGTGTGGCATGGGAAGGTCATTGTTGTGAGGGGTAAGACTCGCATACCAAGAACGGTGATGAGGGCAGCAGTGACGATGAAACACAAATCGATGATGATGTAGCCGATCGCACTTGGGAGCCGGGTGAAAGAAAGGGATTCATCATTGTCAGGAGAAGAGGCGTCAGCTTCCGCGTCAGGCAAGCGCAGCCAGCAGGTGGGTTGTGTGGCAGTGAGCCAGAAGGGTTGCAGGCAGTGTCTGTTCGGGAGCCATCGGCCACGGGGTAGAAAAAACCCGCTGTCGAAGGTCCAAGAAAGTAGCGGCACAGGGGCATCAGCGAGGCAAGCAGCGGTAGTATCCAATCAGTGAGGTGCGTTGGTGGTAATATGAGATACTTAGAAGTGTGGCAGTTCTTGCTTAACACAAGGTGGAGCCGACTTATGGGTTTATGTTAGAATCTGTGGGTAGAAAGTGAGCGTGGCAGGGAGCTAACGTTGTCCACCATGGCATGCGTCAACACATGCCAGAGTCAAACATCCGGTGGCCTGAGGCAGAAACGTGGCACAGATGTGGTCTTCCTGCCGCCGCAGCAACAGCAGCGCCAGTGGCACGTATGCCATTGCAGCCAGTCAAGGCTCCACCACCTGCTGAAGGGAGCTGTTTCTCTTTTCCATTCATCTCATGGCCCAGATGCTACTGCTCCTCTCTACCTCATGGCGTCACAGCAGTCGTTCAACGAGGCGATTGCTAAGAGGACAACAGTATGCATCCAACCATCCTAAAGGGGTTTTTTTTTTTTTGCAGAATCTGACCGTGCTCCTGTCCAAGTTGTTGGTACTCGGATAAACTCCCTTTTCAAAATGTGGACTCTGCAACCGTCAGAGAACTAAGCCTTGTGACCATAGCGAGTGATTGGAGAGTCAAGCCGTAAATTCTGTTATTCAAAAAGGCATTAGCAGCACTTCACAATTACGTAGAAAGAAGGTGGGCCTGTCCTTGAGCTTATCGTTGTTCCAAGGTGCACGGCAGCGCGGACATCTGGAGCTGTAACTACGGGTCAGGGCAGTACTTGTCTTTACGGCTCCACAGGGTGAATGTGCTTCCTGCCCAGGACACCGACTTGGGAAAGGAGACGGCGCTTTCTCCTCCACGTTGTCAAACTGCGGCTCCTGCGCCAATGTCCGCCTCCTCCACCACCACCACCATCTCAGCCTCCACAAGTACTGCTCCATGACACCACATTTGTAGGGCACAGCGGTGTAACGCAGTTCTACACCTGGTTTGCCTCGGCGAATGCTCCGTCTCATGCAGCAAGAAATCGATGTGTGGCTTTCTCCGCGCCAACTGCAAATCGGAACCATGGTGACGGCATGGGAGGAACATGGTGCCACGCTGCACTGAGGAGGGATGATACATGCCTCACTGCATTGGGCGAACGTGTTCAATCTGTTGTGAAAAGCTTCCTGAAGTATTCAACCGTTCTCAGAAGATTATGAAAATGGCCCAGGAAACTGTGCATGCACCTCATCCCATTCCTACAAAGCCAGGAACACCCTCTAGAGTTGCAGAGGAGAACGGCCTTCCCCAACACACTCTGATATGACGATGTTTCTACCCGTTGGAATTCCAGGCCTGCACTGGTTGGACGACATGTTGACAGAGAAAGGCCTTTAACGATTTTTTGATGATCCAGGTGGACAGGAGTACTCCCTGTGTAATTTTTGTTGGTCAGCCTGTGGCAGCTAATGCGTGACACTGACGTTTGGCTGAGGCCATTCGAGGGAGGCGAGACAGTTATTTGTCAGTCACCAGGACTACGGGATGAATAACGTCATTCCACTGCTTCATGTCTGGAACAGATGCTGTAAAATCTGTCTGGGCAGGGGACTGGAGACGGGCGAACTACATCTCGCGGCCACAGGAGTCCGTGGGGACTGAAACCTGGTGGAGGAGGTGACTTGGATCAGAAGTCAATGACTGGTGAATGTGTGGTTTTTCTACCCAGGATGACAAGAGGAGGAGGAGCAGGAGCAAGCTGGTGGAGGTAGTTTGGAGATGAGGATGACGAGGCATATGACCGCAAAGCACCGTGCAGTATACAGTGGTGATGGAGGCAGGGAGCCATCGGTGTCACTTGTGCAGTTAGACCACGCAGATTCTGATTTTTGCCTGGCTAGTGACAGGCCGAATAGTCACATCCGCAGAGGGATGACTTCTGCGGATCTCTACACTATTGGTCCCTCGCTACTGGTCAAAATGGGAGCCTTTTATTCCAGTGTGAGAGGGAGGGACAAAATCAAAAATACTATAGGGAAATTCTCAGTATCAGGTGGACGATGCCTATGTGCGGGCATCGTCCCTCACTTCAATGGTCTGGTCCGGGGGGTTACTTCAGCGATCACGTACTACTGCAGAGGCTTTGCTGGGGGAAGGTGGGGGTAGGAGCAGTACAGCTCCATCAGTAGCAACCTAAGTCTGGGAGTCACTGATGAGCAGATTCCTTCACCCGCCTAGTGAGGAGGGCAGTCGACAGCGCAGCAGGATGGAGCTGTACCTGATCAAACACGTTGTGGCCTACTTGGGACAGCAACTCTGCCACCCCAGTTTGAAGATCCGCTGGGTCTACTAGGCTGGCCATACTGAAGTATGGACGAATCTTGACGAGTTTGCAGTGGAGAAGCTGTCTTGCTGGCCAGTAGTGTGGCATCTGAGCGGGTGTCAGTGCGACGGGTGCCATCGTTACCCCAAGGAGAACCCGCTTGTCCACGGGAATGTGGAACGACTGACCTTTTTCAAGATGAATCAGGCGTGTTCAGCAAGGATTTTCACACACCAATGCTTAGGCGTCAGACTTACATCAGACACATGACGCCTCTACCAATACTGTGAGAAATTGAGTCTGGGTTCAAACTACTGCCTCAGCCACTATGCTGATGCCGCCACTCCCGCCTGATCCCTAACATATGCTGCCAGTTTATCCATCTGCCACCAACCATCGTTTTACCAGGGGACTGGTATTGCCACCACCTCCACACTCTGTCATTGTGCCGTTCTAATGACATCATGCTGCTGTGCTATTGGTTGCTGCTGCGGTCACCTCCACACCCTGTCATTGTGCCACTCTCTGACCTCATGCTGACTGCTCCTGCCGTCCCTCCCTCTTGTCATTGGTGCCAATCTGTGGCCTTACGCCTGTTTTTGCCACCTCCATAATTGTAATTGTGCACTGTCTGACCTCAATGCTGCTGCTGTGGGGCTGCTGCGTGCCCTCCACACTGTGTCATTGTGCCCACTGTCTGACTCATGCTGCTGCTGGTGGATGCTTGCAGTAACCTACACACTGTGTCTTTGTGCCACTATGTGGCCTACTCCTGTTTTTGCCACCTCTCAAATATCATTGTGCCACTGTCTGACATAATGTGCCCTGTTGCTGCAGCCGTCACCTCCACACTGTCACTGATGTTGCCAACTGATAGCACTCAGCTTTTTCCCAGATGTCGCGCACTGACTTATTAAGGCTTCATTCCCGCTTCAGTTTTTTGTTAAGTTTGACCTTCTTAAGTGACAGGGAATTTTATAGTGAAGCGATTATAAGAAGCGGCGGACAGTCTCATCTGCGTGTCATTACTAAAACTCCAACATTGTTTGAGACCTACAAAAGCTCCCTCTGCTTATTTAAGCATGGCACAACGTTCTTCGGCACCCTGCAGGCTCTGTGCAGCCTGGAAAATAGCTGTTTTTTATCGCGATTCGTCCCTTAGTAATTGGGATGCTGAAACGAATTTTTCGGAAAATTAGGCTAAGTCCAAAAATAGAATTTTTGAGAATTTAGCCATCTCTAATCATATATAGAGTGAATTCATCTTGGGTAAAATGTATTATGGTGGCACTTGTATAAATGTTGTGCGAGACACCACGTGTGATCTTAGGGGAACTGTCACATTTGGTTTTGACCCCATTGCTGAAGACAGAACAAGCTAGTGTCAGACCTGCTGTTCCCAGCGGCTGTGTCCCTTTATTTCTTTAAGATGCTGTGTTTTAGAGCATTTACCCCTCAAAATCTTATTCATGAGCAGGTGTTAGTCTCGCCCACAAAGGTCTAGCCCCAACTAACTGACAGTTAATGTTCTACCTATTTCAAGTAATTGGCTTTATCAGTTGAGGTGGGCGGGGCTAGATCATAATGGGCGGTGGTTCAAAAAAAACATGACTCTTGATTGAGCTCTTATGGTGAAAACTGCAGATTTGAGGCATTAAATAAATGTATTTACAGCTCTTACAGAATAAGGGACACAGCGCTGGGAACAGCAGGTCTGACACTAGCTTGTGCTGTCTTCAGCAAGGAGGGCATAACCTATGCGACTGGTTCTCTTTAAAGCCTGAACAACCATCGTTACACAATTCGTAAAAGAGGAATTGAATTTGCCATCCTAAACTTTTCTTGGAGATGGGCGCTCTGAATGGGACTTGAGGTGCGCAGTGGTGTGCAGCATTCCTTCTATAAAGAGAGGGAGAGTGATCGGGCTTACTCAATGGATCTTCAGATTTGGATCCTTATCCGTCTGCTCTGTAGAGTTTAGAATTCACCAAACCTGTTTTCGCTCACTTGCTGATTTACTATGGGACGTTATCAAACTGCTGCCATTTTCCAGGACCTTCCACTCAGAGTCGGTGGATTCTGAAATATACTTTGATTTTTATGTGATTATTATCTTTGTAGAATTTTTTTCTTTTTTCTACAGCTATCCAAGCAGGGATAAGATGAACCATGTCCTACATATATTTAATTTTCTGTTTAGTACAGTTAAATATTTTTTATTCATTTTTAATTTTTTCAACTTTTGGATTTGATATTACATTTTTATTTTATTTTTTATGTCATGTCAAACGCATTTGTCTTTGTCACACGATTAGTTGCCTGTAAGATCCAGTAGATCACTATGGGGTTTCTCTGACAGTGATACCAGCGCTAGATTTATTCTATTTATATAAATTGTGTTTAAAATAAAAACTTTGCCCTGGGTGACCTCTATGTAAAATAAATCAGGGTGTGGAGAGTCCTCCCGGAGCTTCAGCTTTGAATGCAGAATGAACTCTGCGTGGCTAAATATGATGCATTTTTCTGTCCGCAGTTTTGGCACTGCTGGGATTACTAACTAGGCGGGTGTCTCTAGTGCTGGTGGGATCGCCCACTAGGCGGGTGTCTCTAGTGCTGCTGGGATCGCCCACTAGGCGGGTGTCTCTAGTTCTGCTGCGATTGCCCATTAGCCGGGTGTATCTAGTGCTGCCGCGATTGTCCACTAGGCGGGTGTCTCTAGTGCTGCTGGGATGGCCCACTAGGCGGTTGTCTCTAGTGCTGCTGGGATCGCCCACTTGGTGGGTGTCTCTAGTGCTAGTGTCGCTAGTGCTGCTGGGATCACCCACTAGGCGGGTGGCTTATTGTGCTGTGGATCGCCCTTTACTAGGAGGGTAGCTCTAGTGCTGCTGGGATCGCCTCACTAGGCGGGTGGCTATAGTGCTGATGGGATCGCTCACTAGGAGGGTGGATCTGTGTGCTGGGATCGCTCCTAGGCGGGGTGGCTCTAGTGCTGCCTGGGATCTTTATTTTTATTTGTGGTTTTTTGGTTTTTTTTTTTTTTTTGGATTTTTTTTTTTTTTTTTTTTTTATTTTTTTTTTTTTTGATTTTTGTTTATATTTTTTATTTGTTTTTTTTAAAAAGTTTTTTATTTCGGTTATTTTCTTTTTTTATTGTTTTTTTTTTTTTTTATATAATTTATGTTTTATATTTTATATTTTTTTTATGTTTGTGTTTTGTTTGTGTTTTTGTTATTGTTTCTTTTTTTGTTTTTTTTGTTTTTTTTTTTTTAATTAATTTTTTTATATTTTTTTTTTTTTTTTTTCTTTTTTTTTTTAAATTTTTTTTTTTTTTTTGATTTTTTTTTTTTAAAACAATTTTTTTAATTTTATATATTTTTTTTTTATTTATTTTTTTTTTTTAAAATTTCTTTAATTTATTTTTTTATTCTTTTTTTTTCTTTTTTGTCTTTTTGTTTTTTTTGTTTTTTTTTTTTTAATTTTTTTAATTTTTGTCACTAGGCGGGTGGCTCTAGTGCTTGCTGGGGATCGCTCACTTGGCGGGTGGATCCTAGGCTGCTGGGATCGATCACATAGGCGGGTGTCTCTAGTGATGCTGGGATCGCCCACTAGGCGGGTGGCTCTAGTAATGCTGGGATCGCCCACTAGGCGGGTGGCTCTAGTAATGCTGGGATAGCCCACTAGGCGGGTGGCTCTAGTGATGCTGGGATCGCCCTCTGGGCGGGTGGCTCTAGTGCTGCTGGGTCCGCTCACTAGGCGGGTGGCTCTGTGCTGCTGGGATCGCCCACAAGGAGGTTGGCTCTAGTGCTGCTGCGTGCGCAAACTGGGGGTGGTCTAGTGCTGCTGCGGAATCGCCACTTGTGGCGGGTGGCTCTAGTGCTGCCTGCGATCGCCCACTGGGCGGGGTGCTCTAGGTGCTGCATGCGACTCGCCCACTGGGCGGGTGGCTCTAGTGCTGCTGGGTCCGCTCACTAGGCGGGTGGCTCTACTGTTGCTAGTTCGCCCACTAGGCGGGTGGCTCTAGTGCTGCTGGGATTGCCCACTAGGCCGGTGGCTCTAGTGCTGCTGGATCGCACACTTGGGGGTGCTCTGTGTGCTGGGATCGCCCACTAGGCGGGTGGCTCTAGTGCTGCTGGGATCGCCCACTAGGCGGGTGGCTCTAGTGCTGCTGGGATCGCCCACTAGGCGGGTGGCTCTAGTGCTGCTGGGATCGCCCACTAGCCGGGTGGCTCTTACTTTTTTTTTTCTTTGTGCTGCTGGGATCGCCCCACTAGGCGGGTGGCTCTAGTGCTGTTTTTTTTTTTTTATATTTTTTTTTTCTTGTTGTTTTTTTTTTTTTTTTTCTTTTTTGTTGTTTTTTTTTTTTTTTTTTTTTTCTGGGATCGCCCACTTGGCGGGTGTATATAGTGCTAGTGTACGTTTTGTGCTGTTGGGATAAACATAGGTGGGTAGCTCTAGTGCTGCTGGGATCGACCACTAGGGCGGGTGGGCTCTAGTGCTGCTGGGCTCGCTCACTCGGTGGGTGGCTCAAGTGCTGCTGGGATCGCTCACTAGGCGGGTGGCTCTAGTGCTGCTGGGATCGCTCACTAGGCGGGTGGCTCTAGTGCTGCTGGGATCGCCCACTTGCCGGGTGTCTCTAGTGCTAGTGTCGCTAGTGCTGCTGGGATCACCCACTAGGTGGGTGGCTCTAGTGCTGCTGGGATTGCTCACTAGGCGGTAGCTCTAGTGCTGCTGCGATTGTCCACTAGGCCGGTGTCTCCAGTGCTGCTGGGATCGGCCACTAGGCGGGTGTCTCTAGTGCTGCTGGGATCGCACACTAGGCGGGTGGCTCTAGTGATGTCTTTATAATGAAGATTACCCAGTCTATTATATGCCAAATCCACTTTAAGGATTGCTAATAAGGCGGAACTAGATAGAATAGCATTCGTTGCTGGGTTTATTTTCACCGGACTGGCTGTTTCCGGGTAGTACATCCGGACATGCGCACTTCAGAGTCCGGGATGTTGTTTGTCGCCGACATAAGATAGGAATTCTGACATACGCACTATTACATCCGGGACGCCGCACGTGTCGGCAGAGTCCTTGCCCGGATGTGCGTACACATGGCACAGGAACCCGGCAATAGGTAGGAACAATATATACTAACCCTATAAGCTTAGGGATAAGGTAGTGGGCGTTATTATTATACATTATAGGGGCTGCTTAAGGTATTTATTGGGGAACGGAGGTGATTAACTCCGTCTCCCTTACATCCTGGGTGCCAGCATATCAAAGCGCTGCCAGGGTCATCAGCAACTATACCTGGCAGCATCTAGCTAAGTATATTGTTCTATCAGATATAATAAGGTCGCAATGTGTTGTATATAGCGTTAAAATATTTGATTCTACAGCAAGTGTTTTTTGGATCCCCTGATGAACCCTATATTAAAGGGGGAAACGCGTCGGGATAGCTGGGGATACATGTTCAGATGCTACATACACACAATTATATTGTCTGTCATCTAAGCGGAGCCGTCCTTTTTCGGGGCGATTACCCCGCTGACAGATAATAGTAGGGATATTGCACTATAATGGTATGTGTTGGTAATGTATAGGGGTTTAAGTCACATATTTTTAGGGTATACTAGTAAAAGTTAAGTTTTAACAGGGATTATAATTTTGCAGTGATATACACTGCTGGGATTACCCACTAGGCGGGTGTCTCTAGTGCTGCTGGGATCGCCCACTAGGCGGGTGTCTCTAGTGCTGCTGCGATTGTCCACTAGGCGGGTGTCTCTAGTGCTGCTGGGATGGCCCACTAGGCGGGTGTCTCTAGTGCTGCTGGGATGGCCCACTAGGCAGGCATCTCTAGCGCTGCTGGGATGGCCCACTAGGCAGGCATCTCTAGTGCTGCTGGGATCGCCCACTAGGCGGGCGTCTCTAGTGCTGCTGCGATCGCCCACTAGGCGGGTGGCTCTAGTGCTGCTGGGATGGGCCCCCTAGGCGGGTGTCTCTAGTGCTGCTGGGGATGTCCCACTAGGCGGGTGTCTCTAGTGCTGCTGGGATCGCCCACTAGGCGGGAGGCTCTAGTGCTGCTGGGATCGCCCACTAGGCGGTGGCTCTAGTGCTGCTGGGATCGCCCACTAGGCGGGTGTCTCTAGTGCTGCTGGGATCGCCCACTAGGCGGGTGTCTCTAGTGCTGCTGGGATCGCCCACTAGGCGGGTGGCTCTAGTGCTGCTGGGATCGCCCACTAGGCGGGTGGCTCTAGTGCTGCTGGGATCGCCCACTAGGCGGGTGGCTCTAGTGCTGCTGGGATCGCCCACTGGGCGGGTGGCTCTAGTGCTAGTGTCGCTAGTGCTGCTGGGATCACCCACTAGGCGGGTGGCTCAGTGCTGCTGGGATCGCTCACTAGGCGGGTAGCCCTAGTGCTGCTGGGATCGCTCACTAGGCAGGTGGCTCTAGTGCTGCTGGGATCTCTCACTAGGCGGGTGGATGTAGTGCTGCTGGTATCGCTCACTAGGCGGGTAGCTCTAGTGCTGCTGGGATCGCTCACTAGGCGGGTGGCTCTAGTGCTGCTGGGATCGCCCCCTCGGTGGACGCCTCTCGTGCGGCTGGCTCGCCCACTAGGCGGGCGTCTTTACTGCTGCTGGGATCGGCCACTAGGCGGGTGTCTCTAGTGCTGCTGGGATCGCACACTAGGCGGGTGGCTCTAGTGATGATGGGATCTCCCACTCGGAGGGTGGCTCTAGTGAAGCTGGGATCGCGCACTAGGCGGTGCTCCTAGTTGCTGGATCGCAATTAGGGGGTGTCTCTGTGCTGCTGGGTTCGCCCACTAGTCGGGTCGGTGTATCTAGCTGCTCGCTGGGATTGCCCACTAGGCGTGTGTCTCTTGTGCCTGCTGGGATCGCCCACTATGGCGGTGTGTCTCTAGTGCTGCTGCTATCGCCACTTGGCGGGTGGCTCTAGTGTGCTGGGATCGCCACACAAGGCAGGTGGCTCTAGTGCTGCTGAGACGCCCACCAAGGAGGGTGGATCTAGTTGATGCTAGGCGTTCGCCCACTAGGGCGGGTGGTCTAGTGATGCTGGGATCGCCCACTAGGAGGGTGGGCTTTGTAATGCTGGGTTCGCCCCCCACTAGGGCGGGTGGCTCTAGTGATGCTCTGGGATCGCCACTCAGGAGGGTTGGCTCTAGTGATGATGGGGTCGCCCTTAGGTGGTGCTCTAGTTGCTGCTGCGATTCGCCCACTAGGCGGGTGGCTCTAGTGCTGCTGGGATCGCCCACAAGGCAGGTGGCTCTAGTGATGCTGGGATCGCCCACTTGGTGGGTGGCTCTAGTGATGCTGGGATCGCCCACTAGGAGCGTGGCTCTGTGATGCCGGATCGCCATTAGTTGGGTTTTGTCTCTAATGATGCTGGGATTGCCATAGGTAGGTGTCTCTAGTGCTACTGGCGAGTGCCCCCTCTAGGCGGGTGGCTCTAGGTGCTTTTAGGGCACTCATGTGTTCCGCCTCATTTGGGTCACTGACACAATATGTTTAGGGTCTAAATTTATTATTAACATCATCGCCCTCTACTCAGTTTATGGCTTATTCATGTAGTTTAATGCACATGTGCTGCTGATGTCAGTCATCATTCTCCTGTGATCCCATTGGTCTTTACAGAGCATGCTCACTTGCTAGCTGATATACTTATATACATCTTTGTTATATTCTATAGGCGGTTATACGATTCACATTCTATATTCACCTTTATTATGTATTTTATTTTTGGATTGTTTGCACTTCTATTCTCAGGCACAATCATTGTTATTTATGGAGCCTTTCTATGAATTGTATACTTTCACATTTCTGGAGGGATCAGTCTATTCATTTTCTAATGTATTGTTATTAAATTCATGTACTCAAGAGGTTATTATGCATTTAAAGTGTAATTATTTACAAGTGGGCGAACATGCTCAAATTTCAGGGTTGAAACATAACTCAACAAGTGCTTTACCAATTGCTTTAATAAATAATTTTCATAGCTTGCGAAATATGTCAGTAAAGTCGACGTTTCGGCGGACGCCTTTATCAAGTGACATCTAAAATGATATATGTATAGGGTAATGGGAGTAATACCAGAGCAGGAAGCGCAAACAGTAGTGAGCAAGGTAATGTCAGCTATAGGAGTTGGGTGTCAAACATTACCGATGGTGAATACTGGCGGTGTCCAGGACTGTTTGTAAAGGAGATGGGACAAACGTCGAGTGTTGTAGAGGTGAGTTACGATGGGGAGTGATTCAGGATTAAGTAATCTTGTCAGAATTTCCTCAGAAGCCATCGGGGCAGGGGCTTTATTATTTACCCTAGTTCTTAATAAACCCTAGAGATTTTCTTCATTTTTGGACGGAGTTTGGGTTATGGTGTAGTACTATCTGCTAGAAGGGAGGGGAGAGACAGACGGCCCAAGCCAGTCTGTGGGGCCCTGTCATAGGGAGGTTTCTGGTGATTATTTATGGTACATTGAAAACTCGACGTGGTTCATTATTTATAGTTGTAGCAGAATATTGCATATTCCCGCATTGAGTCCTTCAATGCATATATATTGAACTAGAGTTAATCCCCATTGCATTAATTGGCTATAAGCCGCCCCCTCGCTTTGTCCCCCAAACATTGAATAATGTAGTGAATCCGGGGTGCCGGGACACCTCTCTATACTCCAGCCAGCCGCTAATATCTTGTTTTATTGGTAGACCATTGGAGTTGGCTGCAGGAGTGGGTTGGAGATAAAATCTGTGTAAGACTGCCTTAGTTCTCAATCAACCAATATAATTTGTTCCGCATCCTCCTTCCGACGGGTGTTAGTGTAGGCAATATAGTGGCCTTATTGACTGCTTTTAGCTGTCTCCCAAAATAAGACTGCTCGTCCTATCCTCCGGGTTGTCTTGTAAAAATTTGCAGCACCACCCCCGGAGGTTCTTTAGCAAAGTCTCATCCCAATAGTAAGACGGATTCTCCAGATGTAATCTGTACCCTGGGAACAGGTATGGCAGTTTGTGGACAAGAGGGGCATGATCTGAAATAACAAAATCCTTATAATCACAGAGATCCACCCATTTGCATGGTTTGGGAGAGGTAGAATATAATCAATACGGGTACATGAATGTTGAGGATGGGAAAAAAAGGAATAGTCCTTCATCAGGATTAGAGGACCTCCAGTTCCAACTTATGTGGGTCTGAAATTAAATTAGCCAAATGTGGGAGGTCATGGGATCTAAGCAGGAATATGGGGAGTGAGCTATCATGGACAGTTTTTCTATCCTTCCTGGGAATTATCACCAGGTTTATAAATCCCCCTCCCCACAATTTTAAGAGGTTCAGGGTCAAGAGATTAATGGTCTGTCAAGGGTTTTATAGAATAGGACCTTGGTTGGCATGCGGACCGTAGATAATTATAGATGGAATATAACTTCCCCTGAGACTTCAAGGATTTACATGAATCCAGCGGCCCTCACTATCATGGGTGGAGCTAACAAGAGATAAGAGAGATTTTTATGGATGAGGATAATTACACCATTTTTCTATTAATGGGATGGAGTGACAAGAACTGAGGCCACCCAAAGGCGCTTAAAGCCTGCTGAAATCTCCCTCCTCCAAGTGATTTCCTGAAGTGGAGGGAGATGTCTGTTTCTTATTTTTTGCGAGGTGACGTAGAATCATAATTCTCTTAGATGGAATACCTCAGTCCCTAAACGTTCCTCCGCATGTTATTGATTAAAAGTTAAAGTGTGACAATAGAATTATATAGAGCAAGTGGAATGAAGGAAATGTGGTCACCACAGGGAGAGGAAAAACGTTGGACCACATCCCACCTGCATTCGACGCATTGACCTACTAAACACAGTACAGCCAAAAAACAAGAAGGTACAAAAAACAGAACAGAAAAAAAAAAACAAAGCACCTTGGGCGGAGGGAAAACCAAAAAACCAAACATACCGCCATGCATTGTGCTATTGGACTTCCTTAAGTCCAACATGTTGAGATGAAGTTACAAGTAAGGCTAATTAGTGCAAATGCCCCCTCTGGGAAACATTATTGCGTAAGGCATTTCGTTGTGGAAGGGTCTATATCATTATCAAATGTATCATTAAAAACTTTTTGAAATATATAAAGTTAGACCGTGAATATCAAGTTCTGTGAAGTTGAACTTGAGCAAATGGACAAGTTAACGAAGGGGGAGTTGCCAATGAATAAGATTATTAGGGTCTGGAGATGACCACTGGACCACCCAGTTGGCAAAGCCCCACCAGGGATGGAATCTAATGGGCCCCGGGTATCACCAGAGCCCCCGCAAAGCGGATGGACTTGCGCGACGGGGTCCCCGGGGTCATACCCTGGCAGGGCTTGCCTGGGGTGGCGGCCAAAGGTGCGAGGTCATAACGGAAAGGCGGCCGGGGCGTGGACGCAAGGCAGGACGGGCGGCTCGGTTCGAGGGGGCAAAACAAGGGAAAAAGAGGGGGGGAGGGGGGGGAAAGGGTTCGAGAGGGAAAACTAACGGGGATCAGACACGTAAGGCAAGACGGGAAACGCTTGGCCCCCCCAGGAAAAAACCCCAAAAAGATCCGCAAAGGGCCCGGGCAGGAAGGGGCTGGACTAAATGGGACATCCCCGGGCAATGAACCAATTACTGCCCACGCCCCTTAAATTCAATTGCCGGGCGCGCCCCTCCCCCCCTAGGGGGGAGCTACGCCCGGGGGCCCCGGAGCCAGACAGAGCGGGCGCGGCCGGTAAGTGAAGCCGGAGGGGTACAAGACGAGCGGACCCCGAAACGACGTGCGGCGGGCCCTGCTGGAAGCAGGAAGGGGCGCACCTGCACCCCCCGGGGGCCCGGGGTAAGGGGTCCGTGAAGTAACCCCCCCCCCTTTGGGCCCCCCTTCCTTACGGATAGAAGGAATCTCTGGATGAGGCCGGTTTAAAATATTCCCTTTTCCCCGGCTCCCAAGACCTTTTTTCGGGGCCAAAGCCCCTCCAGTCCACGGAAGAAAACCCTTTCCCCCTAGTTTCCCATGCCCGAATCTCCTTGACCTCAAAACATTGGGCGCATCACCACAGAGGGAGGGGGAATGGCCTTCTGGGAGAAGCTTAAAGGGACCAGGGGCTTCAACGGGGGAAACATGAAAAAAAATTTGGGAATTCCATCGCAGAGGGGGCCGAGTTTGTATGACACCGGGGGTTGATGCGGCGAGCCCCTCAAAGGCCCCCAGGAAAACCCGGGCCCATTTTTTAAAGGCACTTTAGGGGACATAACGGACAGAGCCCACCTTGTCACCTGGAGAAAGACTGGAGGGGAGATTTTTTTTTTTTCCCCGTTTTGAGTTTTCACCTCAAACGGGGAGCACGACTGGCGGGTCTGGGACCAGATGGCCTTCATACTTACATGCACCCCCCCGGGGACCTCGAGAGGTACCCAAAAGGGAAGTGGGGGGGGGCAGCCATACACACTAGAAGGGGGAGGCCCCCGCAGACCGACCCCAAGGGATTTATAGGAGAACTCCGCCCACGGCAGTAACTTGGCCCAATTTTTCTTGAATGCCGAGACGAAATGGCAAAGGTAACATCCTAAATTTTGTTTTACTCTCCCACCGGCCGTTCGTCTGCGGGGGGGAAGGGGAAGAGAATTTTGAGCTTCACCTGAATTGGTTGACAGGGTCGCCAAAAATCTGGAAAAAATTTGGACTCCTCGGTCCAACAATTTGCTGAGGGAGGCCATGCAGACGAAACACAGGGAGGAAGAATAGTTCAGCCGGGCGGGAGGCAGAGGCAGCCCCGGCAGGGGGAAAAAATGCACCATTTTGGAAAAGCATCATAAACACCCAAATAGTTGTTCCCAGACGACGGGGGAGGTCCTTAAAAATCCATCAAATGTTGGGTCCAGGGTTGCGGGGGAAAGGAAGGGGCTAAAGAGGCCCCCGGGCTGTGACGGGGCGTCTTGTTGAAGCACAACAAAAAGACGAAACTAAGTCAAAAACCCCCCTTTTCCATTCGGGCCACAATAAAACCCGGGGAAAATTCGGGCAGAAGGTTCTTCGGCGCCGGGGAGCCCACCACCAATGAACAATGCCCCTTTTTGGATATGTCTGCGGAGACGGGCGCACATAAGCCTTCCAGGAGGAAAACCTTTCAGAGGTCCCTCCCCCGCCGAGAAGGCCTCTGGGGAATTATGTTTTTTCTGGAGAAATCTTCACCCACCACCGGGGGGCACGGGAGAGGGTGTCACCCTCACATTCTCCCCGCCTGAAGTGGATCTGAAAATCGAACCTGAGAAAAGAGCACCACCACCCGGGCGTGGTTAAGTCCGAGCCGCTGCAGATTTGGAGATTCTGGGGCCAAAGATACGGAGGGGAAAAAAGGGGCGCCCTCCACAATAACGCCACCCCCCGGGGCCAAATTTTTATGGCTAGAGCCCCCGGTCCCAATCAGTTTTCCCCTTGGCAGATGAAAGGTTTTGGAGAAGAACCGCACTTACAGTCAACCCGTGGGGCCCTTTTTTTTGCGTAAAACTGCCCGGCTCCGACAGGGGAGGGCATCTACCTCCAGTTAAAGGGTTTCGCAAAATCCGACGTGCAAGATAGGGGCCTGGGAAAGGCGGCTTGACTTCGAAAAACGCCCCCGGTTTTGGCCGGCCAGCTGCGTGGATTGCCCTGTTTTTTTGGTGAAGCACAGGGGGCCACCAGCGAAGAAGTAGGGAGAACGGGCGATAGTGTTGCAGAAGCCCAAAATCGCTGGATACCGAGCCCACTGGGCGGGCCCACGCAACACGGAGACAGTTTTGCTGGACCCATCCGTAGCCTTGGTCGGAGATACTACCCCAAAAGGGAAGGCAGCTGAGGGAAATGCATTTCCCCCTTTTGGGCGTACAGGGGGTTTTCCCGTAGACGCTCAGTACCTACTAACATGCGCAGGGGTCTCGAGGTCGGGAAAAAACCCCAGGATGTCCCAAGGTAACCACCACGGGGGGTGTGGGGGAGTTCCCTGAAGACGTCATTCCCGCTCCTGAAAGCGGCGGACATGGCACAGTCCCCAAGGCATCACCAGTACTCAAAGTCCCACCCTGGTTTTAAGGCCGCTCCATTCATCGCCCTTGCAACGGGCCAAGTTTTAAAGGCCCCCCCAATCCCAACTAGAGAAATCTTTTTCGCCCCCGCGGCGGTCAAACAGTTCCGGATCAATGGGGATGGGGAACGGTTTTTCACCGGATCTTTTTCAAACCCCGGGATCATGCAGGCCGTAATACCGCCACTTCTTTTCAAAAAGAACCCCCCACCCGGGGGGACAACTTCCGGGAACCCTCCCTGAGATCTCCTGGAGTACTCGACATTGGGTTGGGGCTCAGGAACGACATGGGGAGACTCGGGGCCTGGGAAAAGGGCTGGTGCCTGGAAAAGTCATTGGGCAAAACGATGGGCGGTGGGGGCAACCCTCGGCTGTCTCTCAAGAAAAACATCGGCATCTCCAAGTATTCGGGCGGCAGCCCGGGCAGCGGCCCTGGGGGGTTTTATGAAGCGGGGAAACACCGGGCGAGGTGCCACCAAACAGCGCCCCCGACAGTTTTGGGGCCCCAACGAATCACCCACCCCGTAAAACCCTCCAGGAAGGAAAAGGGGGAGCCGCAGCAGGGACCGAGGGAACCGCTGACGAGGACGAGGCAACACGTAGAAGGAGATTTCTCTTATCAGCCCCCCACGGGAGGACAGTGGCTTGGGGACCACTGGGTGGTGTCGCAAATAGCTACCCCTGACAGGTAGATGACCAGGGTCTTCCCCGACGAAACCCCCGAAGCCATACTGCTTCACTAAAACTTTTTGTTGAAGCCCAGCGGGGCCCAGTCCCAAAAAGCCGGAACTTGGAACATGATGCCATCCGACACGCCTGCAACGGCACAACAGGCTGGGAGGGGGGTTTTCACCCAGAATCCCTCCCACAGATCCAAGTGCGGGGGTTTCCCCCAGGTTGGGGCCTTGGGCAATTTCTCTAAAATGCTCTGGGGGCCCAGAGAGGCAAATCTTTTGCCGACCAAGCCAAATCCTGTTCAGAAAAACGAGCCCGATCAATTTGCATGGGCTCCTCGGGGGAGGTTGGCGACGTGGCGCAGGAGGCCCTGGAAAAACCGGTGCCAGGGGAGGAACCGGCGTGGTTGGGCTGACAAGCTCTTACCGAAATTCCCCCCCCTTTTTAAGGGAAACAATGTCAATGCGAGTTTCTAACCCGGATCAGGCCTGAGGGAAGACGGGGGGGTCTCTGGCAGCCCCAAACTCCTTAACTCGGGTTTAAAACCCCCTTTTTAAGTAGCACCAAACGCCCGTTTCCCAAGACATTCAGAGGGCCGGGGGCGGGAAATGTACCGCGAGTCCCCCCTACAGACAGGTCCCCCTGGCGAAATTTAGGAGGGTTCTCAGCAGGGAGCACGGGCGGTTCCTCAAAGACCTGCGGAACTCGCTGAAAAGATTGTAATCCCCGTCACTGGATCGTTTTTTGTCCCTTTAAGGGTGGCCCATGACAGGGCCTTCCCAAGAGGAGGTTGACCAAAGAAAGCCCCTCGCCTTCGGAAAAGGAAAATGATCGGGCCCCTCAGCTCCACTGCAAGAATTGGGTGATGAACCCCCGCAATTTTTTGGGTTCCGTCGAACTTGGAGGGGAGCGCCCGGCAACCGGGCCCCCTCAGCCACCGGGACCATAGAGGCAGGAACAACCGCGGGGCGGTGAAGGTCTGCGCTGGACGGTGAAAGGTTGCTGCAACAGGTGGTAGCGGGGGGTTGCTTGTGCCTGTTGTCCGAGTTTCGAACGGGGGGCAACAAGGTCGTCAGATCCCCTGGCTGGTAACGGGACCTTGGGGGGGTCCAGGGCCGGACCTACGTTACGGCGGAGGTAGATCCACGGAGGCGCAAGCCCCACCAAGTGGGAACTAAGTGGGACCCGAAAATTTACCAAGCCCACCCCAAAGCGGGGTGGACTTTCTGCGGCGGGTGCACCAGGGCCAACCACTGGGGGGCTTGCCTCGGTGGCGGCCAGGGTTTCGAGGTACATAAGGCACAGGCCGTGTCGTGGACAGGCAGGAGGCGGACAGGCGGCTCTGGTTTTAGACGGAAAAAAAGAAACCAGGCTGGGAAGGTTCTAACGTAAACGTAAGCAGGGAGTCGGTACCGGGAAGGCAAGACAGGAACGCTCTGGAACACCTTCACCATGGAGTTACACCAAGGGGCCGGCGAGGGCCGGGAGGAAGTGGCCGGACTAAATAGGAGCAGTGCCCGGCAATGAATCAATTACCAGCGCACTGCTCCTTTAAATTCAAATTGCCGGCGCGTGTGCGCCCATAGGGGCGGAGCTACGTGCCGGGGACCGGAGCCAGACAGAGCAGGAGCGCGGCCGGGTAAGTGAACGCTGGAGGGGGTAGCAACACGAGCGGACCCCGAACCCGCCGTGCGGGACGAGGCTCCGCTGGAAGCAGGAGCACGGGCGCGTCTGCGACCCGGGACAGTGGTCGCAGGGGCGTCCGTGACAAAGGATACAGGTTGCAGAGAATGTTCAGGTTCCTGAGGGTCCCGCACACCAAGCAGAACGGAGGGTTTTCCTGGGTGAAACACATCCAGAGGAGGTGATTTAGGCTGTGAAGTCTCTGACCAGTCTCTGGAGCTTGCTCTTCTTTTAGGCGTAGAATCCGGGAAGAGGCCTCCACTATCTCTGCTGTAGATTTAAGAAGGTGTCTCAGAGTCCTTGAAGCTTCTTCTGGGGATGTGAAGGCTGCCCAGGGATCCATCTGGGTGATAGATTCGCAGAGTACCCGGGATAGGTGAGGGCGAACTTAATGTGTTGGCGGTAGAGGGCCGAGCACAGTGATGAGAAAGCTCGACGTCGCTTGGCCACCTCCACAGAGAAATGTCCAAATATAAACTTATGTCCCTTTTTTTTCCCAGTGGGCTGCTTCAGATTATTAAAAGGGCTGGGAAGATGCTGACTTTGTCATTAAAGTCCAAGTATTTGACAATCACGGGAGGTGGGCGTTCTCTCAGAGATGGGTGCAGTTTTTGTGTCCTGCTTGGCTGAGGAGTCACGGGATCGCAGATCTGGGCCGTTTCTATGGGCCTTTTCCACTCTGCAGGGTTGGGGCAGCCCTAAGATTTTCTGGCAGTAGGCACTCACACAAGGAATGTAGATCTCTTGCTGCCACCGACTCTGGATTCCGATCAGTCGCAGGTTGTTGCGGCGAGACGGTTTCTCCAAGTCGTCCACTTTATCTGAGAGCCCCTGTTTGTCAGAGCGCAGTTGGGGCCCAGGGCGCGGTTAGTGGAGTCCAGCTTGTTTCCAGCTCTTGAGGCGCTGTTCGTGGTAAATCGGTGCGCTGAGCCTGCTTTTTTGATATCGTTCTGGATTTTGACAACAGGGCCCGTGACTGTAGCGGGAGATCGTCGCTGCCAATGCCCTCGGGAAATATCGGGGAGCCATCTTCTGGGCCACCACAATGGCCAATTTTTTATAGTCCACCATGGAGTCATCATCGCGCCCTCAATCGTAGCCATCAGTGTTATCATAGGCAGGGTGCAGTAGTGGCGAGGGTTGGAAGGAGAAGTGGCGGTGGGCTCAGCGATTTATGTACAGTCTCAACTTTACTTGTCTTGCTATTACTGGCAGTGTCGGTGATAATGAGCTCAGATTTAGCGCCCTTTTGTGTTTATTCGCCTTGGTTTTGCCCATTGTTTGGACAAAAGCGGTCCATCCGAGGAATGGAAATAGAAGAGAGATTCAGAGCTATGAAACTGCAATTGTGGTAAGTGCACTTTGCTCGGCCACCACTAGATGTCGCCACAGCTTAAACAGATGGATCTAAACTGTGTTATGTGAGAAATGAAGACATGAACAGTCAGTGGAGTCAGCCCCCGCGGGCAGAGGGGGAGAATCAGGAGTTGGTGGGAGTTCTGCAGAGCCCAGCAGGTTTTGAGCCCAGGTGGGGCAGCAGTTCAGTTAGGGATAGATATGTATATAAAGAGCCTCCTCTCCTTATATTGTATGGAGGACACAGGGGCTGTCAGCAAGCAGTGCAGCTGTGATAGACAGTCCGTGGGCAGTAGCAGGGGGGGGTCAGAGAGGGAGCCGCCGTCTGCAGTCACTCCCCTACTCTCAGCGGAGGGGGGTGGGGGGTGGAGGAGGAGGGTCGGCTGTACACTGGAGCAATGCTCTCTTATGAACGGGGCTGTCAGCCACTTGTAGAGGAGAGGAGATCAATCACAGGAGCTGCCAACAGGAGAGGGTGCTTTATCTCCTGCTCCCAGGCGCAGGAGGTCCGTGCTCTTCACAATCCGTGCAGTGTCGGGCCCAGAAGTCTGTTTTCCCCCCTCAGCAGGTCTCCGTGCTGTAAAGCTCTTCCCCGCAAGCAAGTCAGACAGAGACCCTGCAATTAACTGTGACCACTCTCTGGTATGTCCCCTGCACAGTGCACGTGCGATGTGCCGATATATAAGCAGATATGTAGCTGGTAGGGTCCCGATGTAGAGGAGCTGCTGCACTGTGTGTCTCTACATGCTGGGGCAGGAACAGGAAGTCCTTTTTATTCCAATTTTTTGGGGATATTAAATGCCCGAAAAATCACACTTTTGGTGCTTGGAATTTTTTTCTTCTACGGTATTCAGTGTACGGGATAAATTATGTTATATTTAAATAGATCAGACTTTTACGGACGGCGATACCAAATATGAGTGACTTTATTTTATTATTTGTAAAACAGCAGAAGGGGGGTGATTTAAACTTTTAATATTTTTTTTACTTTAACACTTAGTCCCCTAGGGTACTTGACCACTAGGGGCACATCTTGTCTTATATACAGCAGTACTGTTGTACTGCTGTATATAGGACATTCATTACCTACTACACCCTGGGGTGTAATGGTGTACATACATGACAGCTGCATAAACCTGATTGAGGCTTCAGCTGCCATGACAACCGATCGCCCCCCCCACCCCCGAACATTCAGCAGGCGGAAGGGTTAAGAGCAGGCCATCCCTGCTACTGGCAGTGCCCGCGGCCCGCACCGACCGAACCGCGCCGCAGCTGGCCACAATAGTTGGCCGCCGACGGCCACAGAGCGCATGCGGCCGGGATCGAATCGCGCCCAGCAGCCCACGTGGGAAAACTTTGGGCGCAGGAAATCGAGTTCCGCGATGCTTCGAAAGCTGCGGTGGGTTTAACCCTTTAAACCGCCCGGATCCAGGACTAAACCACCCTGTTTTCCCCTCGAAATTTGTGCGAAAATAAATGTGTCTTATAGTCCAAAAAATACGGTATATAAGGAGCCGAAACGTCTTCTGTGGATATGGTATAAAGCTCCAATTTCCGAACCTTTGTGAGATTGCAAGATTTTCCCATATATATATAGGGATATAAAGGGTTGATCTTAAATCGCTGACCTTGTTTAAAATGATTTAACATTTCTAGAAGATTCTACAAAGCATTTAGCAAGAATTAAAAGCTAAACCTCGCTTTCTGCTTCTAGTTCAGGAGCTGCTAAGCTGAGCACAATAGCTGTCTGGATATATATATATAGCCTAGAGATAGCCAACGGTGACCCATTATACCTTGTGAACGTCTGGAATCGATCAGATCTCATTGTGGATCCATTTCCTAAGATGTGATCTCCCTTTCTAAAGGAATAAAGAAGAATATTTTACTTGCCCTGGTTTTCAGAGATCAAGTTCCTTCATTGATAGATAATAACATTCTCCTACCATCTGTGCCAGGGATGATTACTGATGTTTAAGCCCAGTTACACAGGAGTCACTGAGATCAGAAAACAAATGTTGGACTTCCGGGGGCGGGGCATCACGCATGGCTGCCTTCTACTTAGCCTGAACAGTGAGGAATGGGGTGTTATCCCGGCATCGGACCCCAAGATTACCATCTTACAGGAGACACTTGCGGAGACGGTGGGGCACTCGGCCCTGGAGCTATTTACCGAAAATTCCCCGGGAGTCCGCGGCGGTAAAATATACCGCGAGGGGCCTACTACCAGAGGCTCAGCCGCCATCTTTACAGGGAACTGCAGCGTGCATAGAAAGCACAGAAGCTGGGCCCTGCCCTCGATAGCTGCAGTTTAAGTGACGGAGCGGAGAGACGGCTCGGGGGCTGAAGGACCCCGGTTTTGGAGACGAAGCGCCCATAAGCAACACCTCACTTACCTGCTTAGCGTGGGGAGCGTGCAGGGACGGGGCGCGGTTGTCCGCGCCAGGAGCTGTGGCAGCTCGTGCGACTGGCGGGCTCAGCGGGACTCCTGAGCGGCGGGTGCCGGAGCAGTGCAGCAGGAGATCGAGGGGAACAGAAGACGCGGGAACGCCCGAAAAAGACAGCAATGAGCAGATCCTCCGCCACCAGGGAACAACTGATGACCCCAGGACTACAACGGGTGATACCCTGCTCCAAGCTGTTGCCCGCGACGGATGGCAGCGGTACTGCCACTGAGGGGTCACACTGCTCTGTTAGAGGGATCCTGGACTTTGGGGCTGCAGCCCTAACCAGAAAGCTGAGGGAGCAGAATACAGGCTTTAAGATCCGGCTGAAAACCTGGTGCAAACTCTTCCCTCGTTGCCCACAGAGTATCTGGTGGCACAGCCTGACTACTGCAGCGTCCTACTGGGCAGTGACGCTATTCAATTTAATTGCCTCTATCATACAAATCGTTTACTACTTTAACTGTCAGGCAGCGCTAATAGTCATATTCCAAGGGGACTACAGAGAACTGGATGTTTTTCTGATCTTTCTCCCATCATTGTTTACATATAATTACAACCGCCGCAAGCTCTCTCAGCTACTGTGACCTGTCGCCTTAACTGGAGAAACTTCACAGCCACCTGCTGGGGCAATAAGGGTTGAGCATCTTTCAAATTGTATGATATTGTTTTAGACTCGGCTGCCATCTGCGGATGCCAAAAATGGTTACAACTAGTTGTCGCACAGGACCTGGTTGAAAAGTGCTGCTCGTTTATTATGTGAGCACCAAGAATCCCAGGCCCCCCCCCCTTATATTCCTGTTAGTAGTATCACGCAAATGACACACATCTCTTCTCAGATAAGATAGTTAATCATAGGGGGGTACCTCCCCCTGGAACTCCGGCTCTAAAAACAGTTTGTTTTTTAAAAATCTGTTAAAAGGTTATTGGCTTTAGAATCTAGGCCAAACACAGGCCAAATGTGTTTCAGGTTTGTCAGATGTTTGTTTTTGTCAACTGCAGTGTGTTCTCTCTCAAGTCTTGCACAAGGTAAATGGTGGGTTGGGAAGGTGCGGCTCCTTAAAGAGGATTTGCCACCAGACCAAGTACTGACCTCCGTTCAGTATGAGAGCAAGATGTCAACAAATCACGCTGAGTCATGAAGCTGCAGTGGAGAGAGGGAGAGGGGAGGGGGGAGTGAGGAATCCAAAGGGAGCGTCTCAAAACTTAAGTGAACTAATAAACAGTACAACAGTGGATTCAATACAGCAAGACACAGAGCCTCAGACGGCACTGTCAGGAGAAACCTTATCTGCAAGAAGCTTATGTAATGTAAACAAATCATGGAGCTGACAGAGACGCACACAGACACACACAGCCAGAGCACAGAGCCTGCATAACGGATCCTGTGACATGTTCACTCAAATAATCAAACTATAACTTGTGAATTCTGTATACAAAAGAGAACACTTATTCTAAACAGCAGATTGAAAGCTTCTTCATGTTCTCTGTCATCAGATAAAGCAGGGATCTAATAACACTACAGCTAGTTATTCTGTATACAAAAGAAAACATATTGCTCCCCGGTGCCTTAAAAGACCATTCATTCTGCCTGTCATCAGATAAGAAGTGATTCAAGCAAGCGGGGCCTTTCAGCTCCTGGGTCGTGACTAGGGGAAGCTTTGTGGTAACCAAGGGGGGTTGAGAAATGCTGTAGCTCTCAGAGTTTTCACTTTTTTTAATCACATATATTTAGAAAAGTGATTAAATACCCATTTTGGAGGTTCCCACGTCAACATTACATGGTGGCAAAACCCCTTTAAGGGATGTTTGGCTCCCCCCTCCCCCGCTAAGTAAAGATCGCTGGGACGCCTACCGTGTTCTCCGACCTGCGGTATGCTCGCCCTTGCATTTTCCACAGTGGGACACAGGATGAGTAGTCGTGATGTGGGGGATGGGGGCGGGTCTCCCGCAGCGCCACTTAAATTTTTATCTTGGAACGTGGCAGGACTAAATATCCCAGAGAAACGCAGACAAGTTATAACACACATGAAACGCTCAAAGGCAGAAATATTTTTCTTACAAGAAACACACTGGCAGAAAGAAAGGTTTATCCCCATCAGAGCTCCTTGGCTAGATCCGCCAATACTGGCGAATTACCATTCAAAGACTAGGGGAGTGGCAATCTACTATGTAATGTATATGCGCCCTGTGGGGGGAGGTCGGGAGTTCTTTAATCATCTTACTGATTTTATTATTATGAAACTGCACTCAAACCTCATACTAATGGGAGATTTCAATGCGGTACTTGACCCTAGAATGGATAGGTCGAAGACCCCATCGCAGGATAACCCTAGTGGTTCTCAACTGGAGGACTTGATCATCAGACTTGAAGTGTTTGATTACTGGAGGGCGATTAACCCAACATCACGTACATACACTTTCTATTCCCCTGTTCATGCGACGTTCTCTCGCATAGACATGGCCCTGATTGCTTCCTCACTCTACCATAGTGTTATTAGTGCTGATATATTACCAATCATGATCTCAGATCATGCCCCCATTACAATGTCCCTGGGGGGGCCGCTTCTTAATTACAAGACTCAGACTTGGGGATTCCCAACGTATCTTTATCAGTCTGATAACTTTAGGGACTTTCTTAGGGTTCACTGGGCGCAGTTCCTGAACGACAATGCTACACATGCACAAAATACTCCTCTTCTGTGGGCCACAGCAAAAGCTGTTATGGGCGGGCGTATAATTAGTTATGTCGTCATGAAGCATAAAGCACAGAAACAAAAGTTTCAGGAGCTGCACTCCAGTCTGCGCCAATCTCAGAATAGGGTCGCTGTAGATCCCTCGGCTGCAAATCAACAACACTTTAAGGAGGCACAAAATCTTTTGAATGTATTTCTCCAGGGGGAAGCTAAGGCCAACTTGAATATGCAACGAAATCAATATTACCGGTGGAGTAACAGTATGGGCAAAATTCTTGCAAATACAGCGAAACCTTGGCGCAACAAACCGCCGATAGCGGCAATAAAATCCGCCTCCTCAGGGGCCATTCTGACGGATCATAGGGATATCGAAACAGAATTCATAGAGTTTTATGAATCACTCTATGGAGCCGACCCCTATGATGCACAGAGGGTGACGACCTTTCTGGATTCGCTGTCTATGCCGGGGGTCTCAGAGGAGCAGCGAGCCCTTTTAGAGGCCGAGATCACTGTGGACGAGGTGCGTGTAGTGGTGGCGGGGCTGGCGAACGGGAAGACTCCAGGACCGGACGGCTTTTCAGCAGAATTTTATAAAGCGCTACAGGCAGAAATATCTCCCCTCCTTGCAAATCTCTACAATGGAATTTATACGCAATCTATGGAGCTGGATGCCTTCTATGACTCGCGTACTATACTGCTTTTGAAACCTAAAAAGGATCCTACTCTGCTAACATCTTATAGACCAATTTCTTTGCTGAATCAGGACTATAAAATTTTAGCAAAGATTATGACCACTATGCTGCAAACTTTTCTACCACATATAATCCACCCCTCACAGAATGGCATCATAGCTAACAGGCATTCTACAACAAATGTCCGTACAGCCATAGCAGCCATAGCCCAGGCGCGGGCGGAGGCGCACCCGGTGTCCATGCTTCTTAGCCTGGATGCTGAGAAGGCCTTTGACAAGGTCTCATGGCCGTTCCTAGATGCCGTCCTTTTGCGCAGTGGATTTGGGGGCCTCTTCACCGGCTTCGTCACCCACATGCACTCCAATGCCACAACGACTCTACTTATCAACAACAAACTATCCCCAGTTATCGATCTTTTTAGGGGAGCTAAACAGGGGTGCCCCCTTTCACCCTTGCTATTTAATTTGTCTATTGATCCCCTCCTCTATCATGTCACTCAGTCATCGCTGTATACAGGTATCCTTACCCACAAAAGGGAGCTCAGGGTCACAGCTTATGCCAATGACCTGCTTCTGATGATTAGGAATCCCAGACAGAATTTGGCCTCTATCCTCGAAGATATGAAGGCAGTGGGAGCCCTGTCTGGTTACACGATCAATGTGGATAAAAGCGAAGGAATGCTCTTGAAGGGACCAGCTGAGCCCCTTTGGTCGAGGACTCATTTGATCCGCTGGTGTACTTCAGATATGAAGGGTATGGTTGACCAAACTCCCAGCCAACTTATACGCGGTTATCATGTCCAGGTACTCTGGAGAACTAGCACAAACTATAAAGAGGTGGGCTGACCTTCCGTTATCCTTCAACGAGCGATGCAATTTAATTAAAATGGTAGAGTTTCCACGCCTTTTATATATTTTTCATATGCTTCCTGTTTATTTGCGGCCGAGGGATGAAAAATTAATTAATGCACAGTACAGATGATTTATTTGGAATAATAAGAGGGAACGTATTCCTTTACTCACACTTCAACAACGCAGACTACATGGTGGGCTAGGATTTCCTAACATTCGTCTCTATAACTTAGCGGCTCTGGGCTGTTTTCTGACGGACTGGGCACAATCCACAGCAGTGTTTACTGATAGTTCTTTAGATCAGGAAGGACTTCTGGACATTTCACTCATCAACTTTGTACATTTGCCCTATGAAAAACTTCCTCAGATGATAAGGGATGACCAGCTGCTTATGCTAGTTTGGAGGGCGTGGCGGAAGATCAGGCAACTTAAAAAACAACCCAAATTACTCCCCATCTTTATCTTTAATGTGTAACCCAAATTTCCAGGGGGGTAAACTACAGAACACCTTCAGACTATGGCATAAATTGGGACTACATCAAATAAGACACTTTATACATCTAAACAATAAACAGCTGTACTCTATTTCAGAGCTGCAATGTCTTTATTCCACGCTTCCAGTTCTGTTTTTCAATTATTTGCAAGTAACTAGTTATCTCTGAAGTGAAGCGACATTTGCAGCCTGAAGATTGGGACACGGTCTTTGACCGTATACTCTTAAAGGGAACCTGTCACATAGGTTGTGCCCCCCTTGCTGAGGACAGCACAAGCCAGTGTCAGACCTGCTGTTCCCAGCACTGTGCCCCTTATTCTGTAAGATGCAGCAGTTTTAGAGCATTTACCCCTCAAATCTTATTCATGAGCAGGTGTTAGCTCCACCCACCAAAGGCAAGCCACTCCCACTGACAGTTATTCTACCTATTCAAAGTACTAGATTTATCAGTAGAGGTGGGCGGGGCAAGCCTCCGATTGGCCGAGTTTGAAAAAAACGGACACTCTGAAGGACTCTTCGAATGACTCTTCTGGCTGAAAACTGCAGATTTGAGCAATAAATACACGAAAACTAGAGCATCTTACAGAATAAGGGACACAGTGCTGGAAACAGGAGGTCTGACACTAGCTTGTTCTGTCCTCAGCCAGGGGGGCAAAAACTATGTGACAGGTTCTCTTTAGACCCTCCCACAAGAAAAGCACAGTTGTCTGTTACCTATAAGTACCTCCTTGAGGATCTTGATTACGACACATCAAACTTCGGTCTGGCTAAGTGGCAAGATAGAGACGCTGATATCTCCACATCTATGATATTGGAAGCAATCGCTGACACGAATAAAGTTTGGCCAATGGCTAGATATATAGAGATGTTCATGAAGATAACACACAATGCCTACCTTACACCACTCAAGGGACACCGTATGGGCAGGTTTCAAACTGATAACTGTTTGATGTGCGGGTCCCCAGCAGCTGACCTATATCATTGTTTATGGGACTGTCCACTCATACAGGAATTTTGGAGGCCTATGGGCTAGACAGGAGTAGGTTCACAGGACGTACATGGACCAAGGGACACTGGGATGAAAATCTGGTGGCCTGTGGGAGCAAACACGCCCACTGGATATGATGGCGGGGGAGGGAGGAGACGTGCACCTGAGCTTGCACCACGGTGAGCAGGAATGAAACACACTGCACCTTTGGAAGTTAATTTAGTTTGGTTTACTACTGTTTATGCGCAGTCACATTTGAGATGTAGTGATATCTTGAATTAAGATGCAAGAGACTGTGTGATGTTCGTTATGTTTATTGTTGGAGGAATAATATTTGAAAAGAAAATGACACTGTCCTTGATGTCACAATCACATTACAGTTATGTTATGGCATTTGTAATAGTAAGCTTTTATGTATTTTTATGCATATTGTCCATGTTTGATATGTTTGTGTCAAGGATATTGTTAAATAAAAACAATAAAAAAAAAAATAAAAAAAATGTTTCGTGTTTTTTTTTTTCATTTTTTACATTTTTAATTTAGAAGTCCCCTCAAAAAGGTTCCTGACCCCAGAAAGGGCCTACTTTGGGCCCCCCACACCTGACAAGCAGGCCCCAAAAGTGGGTCCCCACACCTGACACAAACCCGGTCCCCCAAATGGATCCCCCCACCTGACACGCAGGCCTAAAAATTTGGGTTTTCCACACCGGCCATACGTCCTACAAATTTCATTATTTTCCCCCCAAAAATCTATAGGGCCACAAACCCGGGTTTTTTGGGTAAAAAATTTCTTATATACAGAAATTTAAATTTTTTTGTGTGTTTTTAAAAGTCTTTTAAAAAAATTTTATTTTCCCGGTAAAATTTTCCCTTTTTTGAAAATGAAAAGGTTTTTTTTCCTGTGTGAAATTTTGTTTTCTTTTCAAGTTGTTTCCCTTTTTAAATTTAAAAAATTCCCCACATTCTAGGCCTGAAAAAGGCTTTTTTTTCCTGTGGGAATTTTTTGATGTTTTTCACAAGATGTGACTTTCTTTTTAAAAAATTCCCCAAAATTTTAAACATGGAAATGGCTTTTCTCCTGTGTGGGAAATTTGCCTATGCTCTTCAAAACTTGATTTTTTCCCTTTAAAAGGGCTTCCCAAAATTCCCGTGCAACGAAAAAGGTTCTCTCCTGGGTGAATTTTCCCGAAGGGTTTAAAAAATCGATTTTTTTTCCTAAAGCACTTCCCACATTTTTGTGGGAAAGAAAGTGTCCCCTCTCCGGTGTGAATTCCCCCGTTTCTCCACGAGATTCGATTTTTTTTATTAAAAAACAAACCCCCTTTAAAACTTTAAAAAGGTTTCTTCCCCGTTTTGAATTTTCTTATGTTTAAGAAGATGTTTATTTTCTGACCCAAAAAAGTCCCACATTTGGGGCACGTAAATGGCTTTTCTCCGGTGTGAATTCTCAGATGCTCCTCAAGATATGATTTTCTATTAAACCACTTCCCACATTCTGTGCACAAAAAAAGGTTTTTTCCCCCTGTATGAAATTTTCCCCAAGCTCTTTTAAAACTTAAAATTTTTCATTTAAAAAAAATCCCCCCCTTTTGTACACAAAAATGGTTTTTTCTCCTGTGTGAGTTCTCCAAAGTCCTCAAAATTTGTTTTTTTATTTTTAAAAAACCCTTTCCCCCATTCTGTGCATGAAAATGGGTTTTTCCTTTCCCTTTTGAATTCTCTGTTTCTCACAAAATTTTATTTTTTTAAATTTAAACCACTTCCCACATTCCGTGCCCAAAAAAGGCTTTATCCTTTTGGGGGTGGAAATTTTTTTTGGTGTATAACAAGATATGATTTTCTATCAAAAAAACATTCCCCCCCCCCCATTCTAGACATAGAAAGGGGTTCTCTCCTGTGTTGAAATTCCCCGATGTTTTAACAAATATGTTTTTTGGGCTAAAAAACTTCCCCCCCCATTTTTTTTTCCCCCCAAAGGGGGGGACGGGAAAAAGGGTTTCTCCTGTGTGAATTCTCTGATGTCTAACAAGATGTGATTTTCTTGTGAAACATTTTCCACATTCTGTGCAAGACAATGACTTTGCGCCTGTGTGAATTTTCTGATGTCCAACAAGGTGTGACTTCCTACTTGACCATTTATTTACATTTAGGGCCCGAAAAAAGGCCCTTTATTCCCGTAAATTCTCCCTATTTCCGTTTTTTGTTTTTTCTTAATCCATAACTGATATTCATCAGAACCTCTTATCTGTTCTTCCCCTACAAATTGAAATTGTACAGTTTCTACATAAAAAATTTATTGAAATGAGCAGATATGCAACACAATACACTCGTGAAATGAATAAAAGAGTCTCTGTTCCTAGTATCAAAGGAAAATGATAAAAACCCGAAAAATATGTAACTAATAAACTGTGTTAATTGGGGTAATACAAATGGAGGCCTCATTTTAAACCCCTTTTTGACTTTTTATTACTATATGTCAGGTCGGGGGAAAGGGGTTTTCCCCCAAAGTAACAAAAGGTAAAGACAGGAAATAGAAAAAAGCACCCCTTGGGGTTTTAAAAGGGGAAAATGGGTTTCTTTCCCCTGACAAGAGAAGGGGGGTTTCCCCCAATGCCCCGGGCTTTAGCAATCACCATGATTGGGCTGTTCAAAAACTGAAACCCCGTGGGGGAAAAGGGACACTATACCCCTATATGAATTTGTGTAGTTTCCAAAAGGGGGTCACTTTTGGTGTACTTCTGCTGTTCTGGAACTTGGAGGGCTCTACTAACACAACATAAAGGGCCCCTAAACCCCTTTCCCGTTATTTTGACTCCCCAAAACCAAAATAGGGTTCTTCCTCTTTTGGGGAACCCCCCACATGGGCCTAAACTTTATGACCACATTTTTGGGGTTTTTCCTTCACTCAGAAGGAAAAAAGAGGAACGGTTTTGTTTTGCTTTTTCCCCCTCCTTCCCTTTTGGAAAATTTAAAATTTTTTTGGGTTTAAATTTTTGCATTTCTTTTAAAAAAAAAATTTTAAATTTTTTATTTTCATAACCCCGATTCCCAAAAATTTTTGTGAAAAGCCTTTGGGGGGTTTTAAAATTTCACATATTGCCCCCAGATAAAAATTTTGGGTTTTGGGGGGGTGTAGTTTCCAAAAAGGGGTCATTTTTGGGATTTCCCCGGTTCCTTTCAAATTGGGGCTTGCTAAACAACATAGGGCCGCCAACGTTTTCCCCCTTATTTTTTCACTCCCAAAAAAAAGTGGGTTCCCTTTTGAGGGCCCAAAAGTTTTTTTGGGTCACAGTGGGGTAGTCCCACACTGGGGGAAGGAAAAATTGGGGGAAGCCTTTGGGGTCCTTTGTCTACTGCATTTCTTGTGACCACGAACAATTTGGGGCTAAGTATTCAATTTATTGAAAAAAATTATTTTTTTATTTTCATGGTCTAATTCTAAAATGTTCTGTGAAAAAAGTTTTTGGGTTAATATAAATCACTAATTCCCGGGGTTAAGGGGGTGTAGCCAAATTTAAAGGGGTCTTTTTTGGGGTTTTTTTTTTTGTTTTAGCACATTAAAGGGTTTTCCCCCCCAAAAGGGGGAAAACCGTTTTTGATGCCTTTAAAATGTCATAATTAAAAAGATGCTCCAAAATTTCCAGTAGGGCACATTCAATCCCGAGATCTGTGGTTTTAGGGCAAATAACAGACATGGGCCCCATATGCTTATATTTTTGAAAAAAGCAATTTAGGGAAACTTGTTTTCTGAGGTTTTTGTTTTTTTTTTAAAGGGGTTTTGCCGGCCCTTATCCCAAAATGGTAGGGAATATAAAGAATTTATGCTGAGGTCATGAAAGGGTTTCAGTGGGGGGGGCAGAGGGGTGAGGGGAAAAAGGGGGCGTCTCAAAACTTAACTCAAATTTTAACTTTACAACGTGGGGTTTTTATACGCAAAACCCGGCTCATCACTGCCTTTCTCCACAGCCCCTTGAAG
>JAODAL010018752.1:0-73899 GCA_025379985.1 Phyllomedusa bahiana
AAAAAAAACCTTTAAAAAACCAAAACATAAAGATGTGTTTTTTGGACTTTGCCATGCCCAGATTTGTTGATAGACACCATGCAGTTAAATTTGAATCCAGCAATTTTGTTTGATTGGAGGGATTTGAGAATAGCTGTGATTTGCGTCTTTTAATAAGAGACTTTCCAAAACTATTCCATACCTTCTCAAATTTTTATATTTCTGAACAAGGAGCGAAATGCAGGTGGTAAGCGAGCAAAAACTGGGGTAGCACAGGGAGGTAGAAGTACGAGAGAAGGTGCTCCTTCAAGTGCTGGCGACAACACGCATGCCAGCGGATCTCAGTGCAGGACCGTCAGCCTGTCATCGCTGGGTCAGGGCCCTGTGAATCTAAGTAACGAACATCGTCGCCAATCTGTCCTTCAGTGGTTAATGCAACCTTGCATCTAGCAGTCTTACCTCTCGTCCTCGCAGTCAGGCCACAAATGTCGTCATCAGCATCATCAGCATCCGTCCAACATGAAGCAGCCCAAATGTCAACTCGTGTAACCCACCACTGTGGATAATCCATTTTCTGAAGACCTCTTTGATGACAAAATGCGGTTGGGGTCAGAAGGCATGTTAAAAGATCAAGAGGCAAAAAGATGATTTTCTCTGCTCTGTACGCCCAGTTACTGATGCCATCATAGGAGGTGAAGGAAGCCGGTCAACAGGCAAAAATCCCGGGCGGTCGGCAACGCCTTGCAGTGCCCTTGCTTGTAGCCCGCAGCTTCTGGATGCAGAAAGTCAGGACGACCAAGTCACCTGTGTTGATGATGATGATGATGACGACATTGCGGATCCATCCTGGTCTTTTCCGCAGAATTTGCTTGCGAGCGCTTCATCAGTGGACGAGGAGGAAGACGATGGGGTAGTGTGTCAATCCGGGTCCCCCCAAAAAACGGGAGAGGGCGGTCGCAGATGTCCGCTGATATGATTCCGCCAGCCACGGTCAGCGCAAACCCCGCTCCTCGGTTATCGCCTTTCAAAAAGGTCCAGGACCTCTCCCGCCTGGGCCTTCTTTGAGCAAGCCTCTGATTCACCCAGCGATGTCATATGCCGCCTTTGCCGTAAACGCATAAGTAGAGGCAAGAACCTTAAGTGGTAACCACCACCAACATGTCTAGTCACATGCAGCGAATGCATGAGTTGAAATGGAGGGAACACTTGGCCAAAAAAGGCCAGACCGACGCCGGGCCTCCAACCACTGTCACACCCTCTGTCTCCGCCTCCTCCTCCTCCGCCACCACCAAGCATTCCTCAGCTGCCCATGTCTCTCAGAGTCATGATCAGGGATCAGCCTCCGCTTCAGCCTCCACGGTCGCCCGAGTACCACCAGTCCCACCAGAGACCCATCCTACCCCTTCATCCTTCCGCCAGTTTGACGACCTGCACGCCGTACAGCGGCCAGTCTAGCAGCCAGCCTTCTGTCTTCCAGGTTGGGAGCAGAAGAAACACTTTAACCCAAACCATCCCAAAGCCAAAAGCCTGAATGTCGGCATTGCCAGGCTTTTGGCCTTGGAAATGTTGCCTTTCCGTCTGGTGGACACAGATGGGTTCCGCCACATCATGGCCCTCGCTTGCCCCCAATACCAGATGCCGAGCAGGCATTTCTTTGCCAGAAAAGCCGTCCCTGCCCTGGCCAGCCACGTGTCATCTAAAATTTCAGCGCGTTGTCTGCATCTGTGTCCGGAAAAGTCCATCTCACCACCGACACATGGACTAGTAAGCACGGCCAAGGCCGCTATATCTCTGTGACAGCTCACTGGTTGAGCTGGGTGGATGTCTCTGGGGGTGACGGTGGCTCTCAGGCTCGGCGCACGCTCTTCAAAACCGCAGGGATGGTGCAGGGCTCTTTCCCCCAAGGTCCTCTGGTGGCATCACGTGCCCAGAGACACCAGGCCGTGTTGAAATTAATCTGCCTTGGAGACCGTCCACACACAGGTCAGGAGCTGTGGACGGCTCTAAGCAACGAGACCGAGCGCTGGCTGGGTGACAAGAACCTTGTGCCAGGCAAGGTGGTGTGCGATAACGGCGAAATCTGCTGGCCGCCTTAAGATCGGTAGGCTGGAGCACATCCCTTGCCTGGCACATGTCATGAACCTTGTCGTCCAGACATTTTTTAAAGAGCTACCCGGGTCTGGACTGCCTGCTGAAGAAGGCTCGAGGTCTGAGTTCGCACTTCCGCCGTTCGCACCCTGCTTCGTCCCGCCTGGCTGCGTTGCAGCGTCAGCTCGGCCTCCCGTCAACCGTCTCATTGTTGACGTGGCAACACGCTGGGAATTCACCCTCCACATGCTCCAGCGATTGTGGCAGCAGCGCAATGCCATTACGCAGTACGAAGTGACACATGGCCTGACAAGCGCGGTACGGACCTCGGGTGTTGAACCACGAGAGTGGAGGCAGGTGAAAGAGCTCTGCATCCATCCTTGCCAGTTTTGAAGAAGCCACCAAAATGGTCAGTGCGGACAATGCCCTTGTCAGCGATGGCATTGTGGGGATCTTAGTTCTGGAACGATCGTATGGACACTCTGAAAAACAGGTCCGGCCCAGCGATGGAGGATGGAGGACGGGGAATGGACACAGATGCGGGACACGGAGCTTTTCTCCGTCAAATCCACAAGGTCCGACAGTTTAACAATTTCATCGGTCTTTCCTTTTGCATAGGGGTTCGGGGGTCAGAGCTTGTGCAAGGTGGCGCCATCAGCTCTAAGGGTGCATTCATTTCAGGCAAGTCTGGGCTGTGTTGAAGCTGTGCCGGAGGCAGCGGAGGAGGAGGAGGAGGAGGTATTCGTAGACACCGATGTTACCGACGTCACTTCCTTGGAAAGAGTTTGGCGTGATTTTGAGGCGGAGGAGGAAGAATAGGAAGATCAGTTTGATAGTGGCCCTCGACCCAGAAGGCTTGGAAATCAAGGCTCCATCTCTCACATGGTGCTTGGATGCTCCATTCTCCAACATGATCCTCGCATTAAGGGCATCAAAATGAACAACAGTTACTGGGTGGGCACCCTCCAGGATCCCCGGTACAAAACAAAAATCAGCACTTTCCTTCCACCCACCCAAATAGAGAGTATAATGGCAGGAAATGGGAGATACTTGCTGATTGGTTCATGAGACATCTGTTTTCGTCTGCTTCACGTTCCACCAAAATGTCACGTGGGGATCAACATAGCGACATGACAGCAGTAGAGTGCAAAGTAGCGTTAGCGGCAGCACGCAGGCCATAGGTGGCAGAAGCTAATGGGTGACCTTGGCAATCTCTTGTTTTCCACTCACCAAGCATGCAATGTGGCACACATTCCCACTAACAGAGATCAGCTTAAGTTCATGGGTGCTAGGACTTATCTGCGTCTCAAACCGATGTTTTTGCTTGTGTTCCGGACCAATAGACCTTCTGGGTATCCAAAATGGAGATATGGCCCAGCTGGCTCGTCTCGCCATAGAGGTGTTGTCTGCCCAGCAGCTGCGTCATATCTGAGCGGGACTTCAGCACAGAGGAAGGAGTCATTTACTGAACATAACGCAACCGGCCTTTCCACAGAATAATGTGGATCGTTTGACTTTACTTCAAGATTGAATCAGGCATGGATCTCTGGTTGATGTTGTGGCCCCATTTGCCGAGGTCACGATTAGTTGCCAGTCTACTTCACATTCCTTTTTCAAACAGAAATGGTTCCTCTTGAAACTTTTTTTAAAATGATAATTTCTTAATGCAATTTTTTATTCTCTTTTCCCTGATCAGTTTCATTTTGCTGGTTTTGCTGTGAGGAGTTGTAAAGACAGAAAGGTTTCATGACAACACCGGTATTTATTACCACTTTATTTAAGAAGTTTTTGCTTTGTCATTGGTTTTGTGGTCATTTTGGTTCGCTGTGAGATACAGCAATAATCGATGGTCTTTGTGAACAGAAATGTGATTTAAGTGGCATTTCTCCTACAATTTTAAAATAAATAGTGGCTGAGAAAGTCATTTTATAAATTTTTTGGGGTCATGTTGCTGTGTGATAAAGCTATAATTATGGTCTTTGTAACGATAAATGTGGCTTCTTAAGTGGCATTTCTCTCACAATTTTTTACAGGGTTGAGAGAAGTATTTTATATTTTTTGGGTCATGCTGCTTGAAATGCAGCTTACTAAGGTCTATTATAAAATTTGTCGTTTCTAACAGACATTTGTTCTTCACATTTGACCAAGTGGCTCAGGGTTTCATGCTTTGAATTTTTGGGCATTTTGCTGTGACATGCAGTATACTACAGGTTCCTATTCTAAAAATTTTGTTCTAACAGACATTTGTTCTTCACAATTGTAAAGAGTGGCTCGAAGGGTTGATGGTGCTGTCAGAAGAAAAGGAATAGGTAGACCACTGTTAATGGACACAAATTGCAAAATGACTTCGTTTTTGCAAGATTCTTTTTAAAAATAGCTATAATCCCTGTTTTTGAGACTATCCCTTTTAATACAATTAGAAAAAAAGAGAAACAAGACAGGGTGGGATTCCATCCTATTTTTAAAAATGTGTTTTCTAGAAATTAAAGTACATAAAAAACATTGCATGTTCAAAATAGTCGTTAAAAAAACATTACTCTGTATTGTACAAGGGAGGTACAGGAAACTTGGACCGTTGTAGGTTATTCAGGAGACATTGGAGTATGCAGAAGGACAGAGAACAAAGTACAGCCGGACCATTTCCTCCAGCCCGTTGAGTAAATAATGAGGGAAAAGATATGCCAGATAAAGGTCATGGGTGTAAAGGTGCGCGTAACCACCAGTTATTTCCATGTGAAGCTCAATTGGGTCCACACTATACGGAGGGGGCAAGCGCTACCCAGGGTATTGACTGTTTGTAGAGAGGAAGGCTGGAGTTCTCACATTTTCCGCTTCGCACTTGCTTCAGACGGACAGTTTTGTTGCTGGTCATCATGGGCATTTTAACCTGCGTGTTATAGATGTCGGACGCCACGCCTGGGCTTCTACCGCACCCACTGTAAACTCCGGCCCTGGGTCATGCTGTGGCCAGGGACCAGGTATAGTCAAGTTCAGTTGAACTAAAATGGTGGTTTGAAAAGACTCCTTTTTCCGGCACTTTTTAAATGTGGGGTATGAGGTTTGGGGCTCATGCTATGGCCCAGGACAGGTATAGTCAATGTCCAGTGAACTTAAAATGGCTGGTTGAAAGACTTCCTTTTTCGCACTTTTTAAATGTGGGGTCATGGCAGGTTTGGGGCTCATGCTGTGGCCTGGACAGGTTATAGTCAATGTACTTCCAGTGAATAAAATGGTGGTTGAAAGACTCCTTTTTCGGCCATTTTATTAATGTGGGGGTCATGCAGGGTTTGGGGCTATGCTGTGGCCCAGGACAGGTTTTGTCAATGTCCAAGTGATAACACTAAAATGGTGGTTGAAAGACTCCTTTTTCCGGCACTTTTTAAATGTGGGGGTCATGCATGTTTGGGGCTCTTGCTGTGGCCCAGGAGGTATAGTCAATGTCCGTGAAACTAAATGGTGGTTGAAAGACTTCCTTTTTCCTCGGCACTTTTAAATGTGGGGGGGGTCATCAGGTTTGGGGTCATTTGTGGACAGGACAGGTATAGTCAATGTCCAGTGAAATAAATGGTTGGTTGGAAAGGGACTCCTTTTTCCGGCACTTTTTAAAATGTAGGGGGTCATGGCAGATTTGGGGGCCTCATTGCTGTGGCCCAGGGATGGTATAGTCAATGTCCAGTCAACTAAATGGTGTTGAACGACGCATTTTTCCGGCACTTTTTAAATGTGAGGGGTCATGCAGGTTTGGGGCTCATGCTGCGTTCCTGGACAGGGATTTTCTCCAGTGAAACTAAAATGGTGGTTGAAATACTCCTTTTTCCGGCAACTTTTTAAATGTTGGGGTCATGCAAGGTTTGGGGCTCATGCTGTGGCCCAGGGACAGTTTAGTCAAATGTCAGTTCAACTAAATTGGGGGTTATGAAAGATCCTTTTGCCAGGAACTTTTTTAAATGTGCGGGTCATGCAGGATCTTGGGGTCTTGCTGTGGCCCAGGAGGTATAGTCAATGTACAGTTCAACTATAAATGGTGGTTGAAAGACTCCTTTTTCCGGCACTTTTTAAATGTGGGGGGTCTTGCAGGTGTTGGGGTCATGTGTGGACCAGGACAGGTATAGTCAAAGTCCAGTTAGTTCAACTAAAATGGTGGTTGAAAAGACTCCTTTTCCGGCAACTTTTAAATGTTGGGGTCATGCAGGTTTGGGGGCTCTTGCTGTGGCCCAGGACGGTTATAGTCAATGTCCAGTGAACACTTAAAATTGGTGATTGAAAGAATCCTTTTCCGGACTACTTTTAAATGTGGGGGTCATGCAGGTTTGGGGCTCTGCTGTGGCCCAGACACGGTATTGTCATTGTCCAGTGAAACTCAAAAATGGTCGGTTGAATGTATCTTTTTCGGCACTTTTTAAATGTGGGGGTCATGCACGCGTTTGGGGCTCAGGCTGTGGCCAGGACCAGTTAATAGTCAATTGTCCAGTTCAACTAAATGGTGGTTGAAGATCCTTTTTCCGGCCTTTTTAATGTAGGGTGTCATGAGGTTTGGGGGCTCATGTGGTGCCAGGACAGGGTATTCAATGTCCAGTGAAAAACTAAAATGGTGGTTGAAAGACCCTTTTTCCGGCACTTGTTATTTGTGGGGGTAATGCAAGGTTTCGGGCGCATGCTGTGGCCAGGACAGGTATAGTCATGTCCAGTGAAAACTAAAATGGTGGTTAGAAAGACTCCTTTTTCCGGCACTTTTTAAATCGTGGGTGGTCATGCTAGGTCTAGTATTGGGGGCTCATGCTGTGGCCCACCAGGAAGGTTTAGTCAATGTCAGTTCTCAACTAAAAATGGTGGTTGAAAGACTCCCTTTTTCCGGCTACCTTTTTAAATGTGGGGGTCATGCAGGTTTGGGGCTCATGCATGTGGCCAAGGACGGTTTAGTCAATGTCAGTGAAAATAAAAATGGTGGTTGAAAAGATCTTTTCTCCGGCACTTTTTTAAATGTGGGGGTCATGAGGTTTGGGGCTCTTGCTGTGGCCAGGACAGTATAGTCAATGTCCCAGTGAAACTTAAAATGGTGGTTGAAAGACTCCTTATTCGGCACTTTTTAAATGTGGGGTTCATGAGGTTTGGGGCTCTTGTGTGGCCCAGGACAGGTATAGTCAATGCAGTGAAACTAAAATGGTGGTTGTTGAAAGACTCCTTTTTTTCCGGCACTTTTTAATGTGGGGTCATGCAGGTTTGGGGTCAGCTGTGGCCCAGGACAGTATAGTCAATGTCAGTTCAACTAAAATGGTGGTTGAAAGAACTCCTTTTCCTGGCACTTTTTTAAATGTCGGGGGTTTCATGCAGTTTTGGGCTCATGCTGTGGCCAGGACAGGTAAGTCAATGTCCAGTGAACTAAAATGGTGGTGAAAGACTCCTTTTCCAGAGAGCCTTTTTATAATGTGGGGGTATGCAGGTTTGGGGTCATGCCTTGTGGCCAGGACAGGATATAGTCAATTGTCAGTGAATCTAAAATGGTGGTTGAAAGAACTCCTTTTCCCGGCACTTTTTAAATGTGGGGGTATTGCAGGTGTTGGGGGCTCATGCTGTGGCCCAGGACAGGTATAGTCAATGTCAGTTCAACTAAAATGGTGGTTGAATAGACTCCTTTTTCGGCATTTTTAAATGTGGGGTCATGCCAGGTTTGGGGATCATGCTGTGGCCAGGAAGGTTAGTCAATGTCCAGTTCTACTAAATGGTGGTTTGGAAAGATCCTTTTTCCGGGCCATTTGTAAATGTGGGGGTCATTGCAGGATTTGGGGCTCATGCTGTGGCCAGGACAGGTATAGTCATGTCCAGTTCAACTAAATGGTGTGTTGAAAGGACTCCTTTTTCGGCACTGTTTATATGTGGGGGTAATGCAGGTTTGGGGCTCATGCGTGTTACAGGGCAGGGATATTCAATGTGCAGTTCAAGTAACTGATGGTCAAATCTTACTCCTTCTGGACACTTATTTAATTTGTGGGTGATGCAGTGTTTAAGGGTCAGGCTGTGGTGCAAGACGGGATAGTAAATGGTCTGTGATTTTTTTCTGTGATTTTTTAACTAAGTGTGTGGTTCTAAGTTGTATCAAGTTATCCTTTTGACTGTTGTGGATGTTAATTTCAGTTCTCCAGCTTGTTTGGTGTTGTCAAATATTGAAGGTGTTGATGCTCTCCCATAGATCTTTAAAGGTTAATCGCTCATATCGGATGCTACTATCGAATAAACCTTATCGATAGCGGCGCCCCGCACTATTCGACTATCGATCGATCTCGATTAGCCAACGCAATCGTCAACATATTCATCTGGATCTTATAAGCTTATCTTTTGGCGAATCAACTGGTAAACACGGGACAGCGAAGATAGAGGAGATATTCCTGAGACAACTACCGTGCCGGGTGCCTCTATATTACAGGTCCAAGACTCACAGGCATCTTATCAGAATCCTCTATCAGTATAATCAGCTGGGAGAAGGGGCCAGCGAAGTCAGAGGATTACTGGGATCCACACTGTGGCGTTGAGGCGTCCCTCTATTAGCCCACAGGTTGCTTTTCTAACTTCGCAGCCAAACTTTCCCAGTCTTATATCTTAGCTTGAAACAAATGCCTGCGTATACCCAAGTGTTACGTATAGCTGACAGATCAGTACTTTTCCAGTATAGGCCTCCCTCCCTCGAATGGCCAGTTCTTAAGAGGTTAACACTAGCTCTGGTAAAAAAACCTTGATTGATGGCCGAGGACCCTGAAACCTGAACACATTGGTTCCCATGATTTTCCTCTCCTATAAACATCGTGGGTAGTATTGTTTACTCAGCACAGTGCTTGTGGCTATGTGTACAACGCTCCCACAACAACGAGGCCTGATAACTACCCTCTGTGTTCAATATACTGTTTCTACAACATTTACCAAGCGCTCTAGGAAATTACAGCTTAAAGCCTAGTTTTTCATTATAATTGTCTTAAAGTGATTACTGTCAATATGGATTCCGGATGGTCAATAAATCTATTAGCACTACAGTATGGAATGGAATATTTATTAAAAGGGTGTTACAGACCCTAACATTGCTCGTTTCTCCATCGATGTAGGAGTAAAAATAGAAACTCAGACTCATATTTCCCTCCCGGAGGCTCAGGTGTACTCCCGGGAAGTAAGCAGTGAACGTTCATCGGTCACGTGACAGGTGAAGGCCACAATGTAACATGCATGTGACCTCTGTAGCCTGTAATTGGCTGCGGCTGTCATGTGAATGAAGACACTGCTTCAGCCCCGATGAACGGACCAGCAGCCGGGAACGAGCGGGAGCCTCCGGGAGGTAAGTATGAGTCTTGGCTTCTATTTTTACACATACCCTGATGGACAAAGGAGCATTGCTAGGACCCGGACACCCCTTTATATATGCTAAAGTGAATGCTAACTTCCATTGGTCTATTGAATATCTCTACAGTCCAGTTGAAATAAATGAATTCTGTTGCATTGAAAAGATTGGTGTTGCGTTGATGGGCGGAGGGTGTGAGCTTTCAGAGGAAAAACCACTCTGCAACCACTGCTGGAAGAACACAATCTGGTGGTGGCAGTGCTATAGTCTGGAGAATATTTTCATGGCATTCTCTGGGCCACTAATCCATGTAGAAGGCACTCTCAATTGGTTTGGGTATAAATCCATCCGTGCAGATCATGTACACCCATACATGCCACTTGTTTTCCTGTGGCGAATGGGATCTTCCAGCAAGACAATGGGACATGTCACACGGCTAGAAATGTCCAAAATTGGTTGGAAGGACATGACCAAGACTTCCAAGTACTACTCTGGCCCCGTAATTCCCCAGACTTAAACCCAATTGAGCATCTGTGGGACAACCTCGTTGGTGGTGTTTACTCTATGGATCCTCCCCCATGCACCCTCCAGCAGCTGAGGCGATGCGTCTACATTGACTCCATACCTGTAATACATTTACCAGTGACTTATCGAGTCACTCCCAGCCCATCTAGCTGATGTCCATGCTGCAAATGGAGGTTACTTTGGATATTAGCTGGTGATCATAATAATGTGACTCAACTGTGTAAATGAATTAAAATACATTTATTCCGAATGGTAGGTTATGTTTAAGGCTGCGTCTACACCACACCTAAAAGTCACCGGTGTAAGGTTGTGGAGGTCTGCCAGCATTAAAGGGGTTTTGCCACGATGTAATGTTGACATGGGATCTCCCCCCATAAAAATAAAAATAAATGGGTATTTATTCTATTTTCTTACATATATGTGATTACAAATAAGTGAAGTGTGATGAGTACAGCTTACACATATCTGCTGCATGCAACTATAACCACACATCTCTGCGGCACACCACACTATTAACACACATCTCTGCTGCTCGCAACTATAAAAACAATTCTCTGGCTGACGCAAACTAATTTACACACATCTCTGCTGCACACACTATATTACACATACCTCTGCTTCAACACACACTATATTCTCACATCTTGTGCACGCATTAACTATATTCACACTCTTGTGCACGGCAAACTATATACACACATCTCTGCTGCACACACTATATATACACACCTCTGCTGCACACACACTATATACACACATCTCTGCTGCACGCAAACTATATACACACATCTCTGCTGCACGCAAACTATATACACACATCTCTGCTGCATACACACTATATACATACACCTCTGCTGCACACACACTATATACACACCTCTGCGGCACGCAAACTATATATACACACATATCTGCTGCACACACGCTATATGTACACACCTCTGCTGCACACACACTATATACACACCTCTGCTGCACACACACTATATATACACATCTCTGCTGCACACTCTTTATAGGTCAACCTCTGCGGCAACACACTATATACATACACCTCTGCAGCACACACACACTATAGATACACACACACCTCTGCTTCACACACAATATATACACATCTCTGCTGCATGCACACTATATATACACACACCTCTGCTGCACCCACACTATATATACACACACCTCTGCTGCATGCACACTATATACACACCTCTGCTGCACACACACTATATACACACATCTCTTCTGCACACACACTATTGATACACACACCTCTGCTGCATGCACACTATATACACACCTCTGCTGCATGCACAATATATACACATCCCTACTGCATGCACACTATATATACACATCTCTGCTGCATGCACACTATATATACACACACCTCTGCTGCATGCACACTATCTATACACATATCTGTGGCATGCACAATATATATATATATATATATATATATATATATTTCATATATATATATATATATATATATATATATACACACATAACTCTGCTTCGCACACACTATATGTACACACATCTCTGCTGCAAACACTCTATATATACACACACACCTCTGCTGCACACATACTATATACACACATCTATGCTGTACACAAACACCGTTGCTACACACACTATACATACACACACCTATGCTGCACACACTCTATATACAGTGGGGAAAATAAGTATTTAATACACTGGTGATTTTGCAAGTTTTCCCACCTAGAAACAAAAAGAGATGTACATACACACCTCTGCTACACGCACATTATATATACACACACCTATGCTGCTACCCAGTATTTACTCACACAATCTGCTTCAACACTATATATACACACTCTGCTTCACACAATATTAAATACCTCAGCTGCATGCACATATATATATACACACACACACCCAGTGCACACATTAATATATCAGTTGGCCCAAATAAATTTTTGGACAAGACAAATTTTTTAATTTTTTCTGAAAAATTACCAAATAAAATTTTAAAAAAAACCCATTCGATGATTGAAGTTCAAAACTTTAGTTTTAAATTCAGATGGTTGAAAAAAAATTTGGCATAAAAATGTGGGGAAATTTGAAATTTTTTTTTAAACAAAAAACCCGTTTTTCAGGGGCTAAAAAGAATTGGACAAATAAAATAACTTTAAATAAAATTTAATTTCTTTAAATTGGTAAAACCCCCTTGTTGGGAATACTGCCTGAACTTTAACCAAAAAGGACATCCCAGACACTGGTTTTACTTTTTTATGCTTGCTGGCTTCACTGCCGCAAATTTTTAGTTGCTGTTTGTTTGTGGCCTTTCTATCTGAAGTTTAGTCTTTAACAAGTGAAATGCTGTTTAGTTGGGTTCAGATCAAGTGTCTGATTTGGCCATTCAAGAATATTCCACTTCTTTGCTTTAATAAACTCCTGGGTTGCTTTGGGTTAGGTATTGTTATCTGTATTTATGAAAAGTGACCAATCAGTTTGGCTGCATTTGGTGGATTTGAGCAAACTTTATGTTTTGAATACCCCCGAATTTTTCTGGCCGCTTCTGCCCTTTTGTCAAAATCATCTTAATCATCGTGCCCCATTTTCCCAATTGGCAGCCTTTACATGGCCAAGCCCCCCCCTTGCCTTTCCCGTGTTTTACAGATAAAGGGGTTTTTAATTTTGGGGTTAGGGCATCACCTTTATTTTTTCTTTCCATCTTCTGGTATGAGGTGGATTTTTGGTTTCCTTGCCCAAAAAGAATGTTGTTCCAGAACTTTGTGGCCGGTTTTAAATGTTTTTTAAAGTCCTATCTTCCCCTTTAATATTCTTGAGGTTTAAATGAGGGGCCCTTCCCACCTTTGCAGCAAACCCTCTTTATTTACTTTAAAGCGTCTTTTTTTTTAGGGGTAGATAGGATATTGATACACCTACTTCCGGGAGATAAACCAAACCACGTTTTGTCTTCTGTGGGGGCTAGGGTTTTTTTTGGCATTAAGGGTGTTCACCGGGGGTTTTCTTTTTTGGAAATGCAAAAGTGAAAAATTTTGTTTTTTAAATTTATTGTAGCAATTTTAAGATTTGTTTTCTTTTTTTCATAGTTTTAAAAGGGGGTTTTTCCTAAATACAAAGGTAAAATCCCTCAAATGTGCAGACGTAAAAAAAAAGCCCTTTTGTTTTTTGGGTGTTTTTTTCCTCAATCTTTCTGGGTATGGGCAGTTGTTAGAAAATTCTGCTTGTTTTTCACCAAAACAGAGCCTGGGGAATTTTGACCCCCCCCCCTTTGTTGGGGTTTTGGCTGCGAAGGTTTTTATTTAAAACCCCCTTTGGATGGGGACCCCCCCCCCTGTCCCTTGTAAAGGGTACCCGTGCTCGCTGTGTTACTCCCCCCCCTGAGTGTTTTGAAACTGAAATATTGGCCCCCTTCTGCCCCTTTTTGGGCAATATGGGATTTACTTCCCCCAAACCCTTTAAAACCCACAATAAAATCACTTGCTAGACCAAATGATTGATGTCACTTTCTGAAATTTTTGGGGGGGTAGGTGGTTTTTTTGCCCCAGTTTAAAACCAATGCAGGTTTTTGGTTAAAAGGAGTTTGTGGGGGAGGTGTAAGCTCTAAAAGGCTTGAAAAAATTGACCACCCCAGGAGGTCTGCGGAAGTGGGGAACCCTTTCCCCTTCCCCCTGCTCACAAAAAATGAAAAAAGGGGAAAAGCGGGCGGGGAAAAGGTGGGTGGGATGATTTCACCACTTTTCAGTGGGGGAAAAGGGACACGCCTACGGAAATTAAAATTCCCCGCCCCTGGATTTTAAGCTATAAGAAAACCCTTTTTTAAAGCAGGGCTTTTTTTCCCCGGCATGGAAAATTTTTTTGGACTATGTTTTTTCACAGAAAAATCCCTTTAAAATTTCAAAAACAAACCCCATCATCTCCAGGCCTTTCATCTTTTAAATTGAGAACAAAACATAATGGGAAAGGTTTTCCCACCCTTCCATTTAAACGATTTTGGGGTCAATTTAAAAATTTCAGTTAAAAGAGCTGAATTTCCTAAACCTTAAAAAACCCAAATTTTTAAAGTGGTTTCCCTCAAATAAAAGTGAATGTCTGGTTCATGTCAAATTTTGGAAAAATTTTAACCTGGGTTTTGTTTCAGTAAAGGGTTTAAAAAAAAAAAAGGGTGGCATTGTTCCCCAAAAAATTTTTAAAGGAACCCAAATGTATACCCACACCCCCCTTTGCTGCAAAACACCTTTTTTATACAAACACCTCTGCTGTATGCACACCATATGTGCATACACACCACTGCTGCACACACACTATATATGTATACACCCCCAAAGCGGGACACACACTATAAAACTCAACCCGGGCCCCTTTTTTTTGGGACACCTGGCCTACCGGGTCGTTAATACTTTAAATTTTTAAAAGCCCAATTTACCCTGGCCCGGGCCAATTTAGTGCATTTAGGATGTAGACATGGTCAAGGGGCAAAATTTCTGCAGTTCAAAAAAAAGATGTATGGGGAAGGGAAAGGTGATTTGAGTGCCTCTTAAACCCTTTGGGATGGTTGTTGGTTCCAGAAAGGGGTGGTCTGGGGTAAATTTTAGAAAAATGTTGATCTCCCCGGGGGTTTTCCGCACATCCAAACCTAGGGGGTTTAAAAGAGAATGGTTCGAAAAAGAAAAAAAAAACCTTGGGGAAAGGGGAGTCCCGTGGGGGGGGGGAAAAAAGCCTTGTTTGTGCCCGAGGTCAAAGGGGGGAAAGGGGGAGACTGGGTTTGAGCTGATAGAAAGGAACAGTTTACCTTTAAATAGAAACCCTTTTTAAAAAACCAAGGTAGGAGAAGAGCATCTCCTTTAAAGCACAGTACGGCCCAACCTTTGAGGCGTTTGGGTACAGCGCAGAAGACCACACGGGTTTCCCTTTTTCAGTAAAAACAGGAAAATGAGGCTCCAATTTGCCCCAAACTCAATTTTAAAATTGGGGCAGGAAGAAAAATTGGGAAAAAAAAAGTTTTCCTTTGGGTTGATTTGGGCTCGTTTTTTTGCTGCGAATTCGGATGGTAGGGTCAGAATTTGGGTTAAAAAACATGAAAGCATGGATCCATCCCGCCTTGTTTCAACGGTTCGGTGGTGGGGGGTTTGGGGTCATGGGGTGGGGGAAATTTTCTTGGCAATCTTTGGGCCCCTTTTTGGGACCAATTTTTGGGATCGTTGCAATGCCACCGCCTTTCCCCGAGTATTTTTGTTTAAACCCTGGGCCCTCCCTTTATACCCCCAAAGTACCAACTTGTTTGGTTTTTCAAACGGATAATGCCTTTTCCCTTTAAAGGGGAATATTCAGACTGGGTTTCTTTTAAAAATGGGAAAAAAGTTCACTTATCAAATGGCTCCACAGTCACCAGATTTTAATTCCCAAAAGAGCATCTTTGGGATTGGTGGAAAGGGGGATTTCCTCATGGATGTGAGCCGACAAAAACTTTTCGGCATGTGTGATGCCCATCTGTCAAAATGGGGCCCCAAAAACTTGAGGGGAAAGCTTCCAGCCCCCTTTTTTGAATCTATTTTCCACGAAGAATTTGAGGCAGTTCGGAAGGCAAAAAAGGGGGTTCCCCAAAAACCGTTTCTGTTTTGGGGTACCTAATTTAAAGTGGCCGGTTGAGTGTATATGCATACCCCAAAAATATACATACACACCTTTTGCTGAAAACAGTATATATGATACACCCACTTTTACATACCCCAAAATCTGCCCGCACACGTATTTATGCAATTTTCACACATATAAATTCCCTCTGTGAAAAACGGGATATATTTCATACCAACATTTTTAAACCCCTTGCGGGACAAAGTAATTAGCATCAAAACAAATTTTTCTTTAAAACCCCCTTTCTACAAAACACCTTTCTGCACACAATTTAATATATATGCCCCACACCTCTGTTGCCAAAGACACTATACAGTGCCCCTTTCGAAAAATATTGGGCCCCCCCTTTAACTTTTGCCAATTTTTGGTTTCAAACATTAAAAATTAAAAATGTTAATTTTTTTTTTGAAGAATCAACAAATGGGGGCAAAAATTGTGAAAAAAATTTTTTTGGGTATTTTTAAAATTTTGTAAAAAAAAAAAAAAAACTGAAAAGTGGGGGTGAAAAATTATTCGTCCCCCTTAAGTTAAACTTTGTAGGCCCCTTTTTCTGCGATTAAGGGCAAGTCCTTGGGGTTTGTCTCTTCTTTTGCACATTGAGAGCTAAATTCTTGGCCTTCTTCTGGGCGCACAGTGGAGTAAAGTGGGGTTTGGGAAAATGGAGAGGTTTGTGGCACTGGAGTCAGTGAGGTTGGATGGAGAGCGTTTGTGAAAGCTGGAGCTCAGTGGGGTTTTTGGAGGAGAGGTTTGTAAAACGCGGAGTCAGTGAGGTTGGATGGAAGCGTTTGTGAGCAGCTGGGCTCTGGGGTTTGGGAGGGACGTTTTTGAGAGCTGGAGCTCAGTGAGGTTGGTGGAGAGTGTTTGTGAGAGTGGAGCTAGTGGGTTGGATGGAGAGGTTTGTGAACAGCTTTTTTCGTCTTTCCAAGTTCTCCATTGGATTCAGGTTGGACTGTGAAAAAGGCCATTTTAACTGGAGGGGTTTATTTTTGAACCCTTAATTTTGTTTTGTTTATGTTTGGGATCTTTTTAGTTGGAAAATAAATCTCATCCCGTCTGGTCTTTTGAGACTCCAACAGGTTCTTTCCAGAATGGTCCTGTATTTGGCTCCATCCTTTCCCTAAATTTTAACCATCTTCCCTGTCCCTGCTGATGAATAGCCCAAACCCATGATCCTGCCCCCACCATGTGTGATAGTGGGGATGGTGGGTTCAGGGTGATGAGCTGTTCTGCTTTTACGCCAAACATATCATAGTTTCATAGTTTCATAGTTTGTAAGGCCGAAAAAAGACAAGAGTCCATTCCAGTTCAGTCCTGTTGTGCTAAGGTGTTGATCCAGTGGAAGGCAAAACCCAATGAGGTATAAGCCTATTGTCCTCATTTTAGGGAAAAATTCCTTCCCGACTCCATTCTGGCAATCAGATTTATACCTGGTCAATGTCACTCTCCACGAATCTAGACACTATAACTTGTTTATATATTTCGCTCCAGAAATGCATCTAAACCATTTTTGAACGCAGTTATTGAATTCACAATGACATGTCCCTTGGCAGAGATTTCTTGTATCACTGTCTTACAGTAAAAGTATCTCCTTTCTATGTTTATGTAGAAAAACTTTGTTCCTCAAGAATAGAGGGATGCCCCTCTTGTTCTATATACAGCCTGGGTATATGTTTTGCATTGTAGTCCAAAAAGTTATATTTTGGTTCATTGAGCAGGCCCCTTCTTCTAAATGTTGGTGTTCCCAGTCGGCTTGTAGAAACTTTGAACAAGACTTTTTATGTTTATCTTTGAGAAATGCTTTTCTTGCCACTATATCATAAAGGCCAGTGTTGTGCAGTGCACGACGATTTGTGATTAGTCTTTGGGACAGACTCTCCTCCTCAGCTGTAGTTCTCTGCACTTCATCCAAGAGTGATCATGGCCTTTGGCTGCATCTCGAATCTGTCTTCTCATTGTTTGAGACTGAAAGTTTAGAGGGAAGTTTTGACGGGTCTTGGTAGATTTGCACTGGTTCTGATACTCTTCCATTTTCAAATATGATCGCTTGCACTGTGCCTCCTTGTTTAAAAATTTGGGAATTCTCTTTGTATCCAAATCCGGCTTCATACTTTCTACACAACTGTAGCACGAGTCTGCTGGTGTGTGTTCCTTGGTCTTCATGATGCTCTCTGCGCTTTATACAGAACCATGAGACTTTCACAGAGCAGGTGCATTTTACGGAGACTTGATTACACACTGGTGGATTATATTGTATCATCATCAGTTCATGTTGGGACAACATGGGTTCATTTTAGTGATCCTCAGTGAACTTTTGTGAGTGAGTTTGCCTGCATGAAAGTAAGGGGCTGAATAATGTTGGCAGCTCACCCACTTTTTCTATTTTTTTAAATTGTTTAAAATATTAAAAAAATTTACGTTCCACTTCACAATTGTGTTCCAAACTTGTGATATCTTCTATCATAAAATATTAATCTTTTTTTTCTTTATGTTTGAGCCTGAAATGTGGCAAAAGGTTGAAAAGTTCAAGGGGGCCGAATACTTTCGCAAGGCACTGTATATACATACACATACCTCTGCTGTAGACACATACGCATACACACAACTCTTCAGCACACATACTACATATGCATACACATCTCTGCTACACACATACTATATATACACCCACTCTGCTGTACGCACTATATATGTATACATACAATATATACACCTCTGCTGCACGCACACTATATGTATATACACACACTATATACACACACACCTCTGCTGCACACACTAATTATACATACGTTCAAATGTGTGGGGTCACCAGACAATTTTTGTGGTTTACCATGAAAAACTCATATCTTTTATTTCTATATGAGAATAATTTTCTATTCTCTCTTTTGCTTTCGTCGATCTCTTGCTGCAATTTCAGCATTGCAGTCCTTTGGCATTCTAGTTGTTTTTTGCTGAGGTATCTGGTGAAATTCACCCCATGCTTTTCTAGAAAGCCCTCCCACAGTTGGATTGGCTTGTTGGGCACTTTTGGTTTTCATATGGTCAAGATGCTTCCACAACAGCTCATGGGGTTGAGATGGTGACTGTGCTTGCCGCTACTTTACAGATAGAATACCAGCTGTGCTTAATACCTCATAGTTTTTGGCATATTTTGGAGGTGGCTTTGGGTCATTGTCCTGTTGCAAGGATGAAATTGGCTCCAATCAAGCGCCCCCCACTGGGTATGGCATGGCAATGCAAAATGGAGTGATAGCTCTTCCTTATTAAATCCTTTTTACTTGTACAAATCTCCCACTTTACCAGCACCAAAGCAACCCAGTTCCTTTCACATTACCTTCACCAGCACCAAAGCAAACCAGACCATCACATTAACCTCCACAGCACCAAACAACCACCAGACCATCACATTACCTCACAGCACCAAAGCAATCCCCAGACCATCACATACCTTCCACCATGCTGGGGACAGTGGCGTAGGTGACCCGGACCATACATACCTCCTCCATGCTTGATCATAATGGAGTCATGTCTCTTCCTAATCTTTTCTGTTGTTCTGCGTCTTCAACAAATGTTCTCTTTGTGATCAAAACCACCTCAAACTTAGATTCGTCTCCATAACACTTTTTTCCAATTTCCTCTGTCCAATGTCTTTGTTCTTTAGCCCCATATTAATCTTTTACTTTTTATTTGCCAGTCTCAGATATGGCTTTTTCTTTGCCACTCTCCCTGAAGGCCTGATCCGGAGTCGCCTCTTCATGTAGATGCTGTCATGGCTTTTTGTGGGTACTTATTTAATGAAGCTGCCTTGTTTAGGACCTGTGAGGTGTCGATTCTCAAACTAGAGACTCTAATTCATCAAGCATGGGTGAATCCCGGATACAAGGCTACCTTAATTTGCAGTGTTGTTTCACTCGAGGAATTCATGTGCTCCTTCTCTGTTCTGGTTTTGCACGGATGCCTAGTCCTCAGGGCAAGGACAAATCCTCAATGGCAAAATTGAATAATGGCGATCCAGCGACCAGCGAGTAATAGTGGGAGCTCATACTTTATTGTAGATACAAAATTGAGTGAGAGGCATATAAAAATGGCGGTATAAAATTGCCTTGCGTTTCGGGGCAATATCGCCCTTATTCACAGCTTGAAGTATTCTTACAACTGCCGATTTAAATAAAGGGTATTCCTGTCACTTGGTTAATTACGTTCATAAATGTTACCCTTTGGTTCTTAAAACCATAATATTTCAACATTTTAAACTTTATTTGCCATTGTTGGTAAAATACAATGAATGGAAAAAAATGCCAAAAATAATGAATTCATACGTTTCTAGCACCTTAGAATTTCACTTAATAAATAAAAGCAAGATCATTACGGTTGTTAAAAAACTGCGGGTGTTCGTTGATTGGAGGTCTCATATATCCAATATGCTTCACGGAGCCTGATTTAGTTGGCATTCCCCCCCGCCCTTCCCCCCGTGCTGGGCGTTCTACTCTTTCTATGCGGAAGCAAGTAAAAGTATTTAAATCACTTGCGTGTTTTTCTATGAAGTGTTTAGCAGCTCCAGAGTAAGTGATAAGTTGTTTTTTGATTTAGACCGTTCAAATGCTTCTGCTTGGAGTATTTTACATTTTCTTAATACTGCTACCTACATATAGTAGGTTGCATGCAGTACATTGTATACCGTATATAATATGATCAGTATCGCAATTTATGAAATTATTCATTGTGTAATCTTTATGATTTACATTTTTATTATCAAGTTTTTCATTTTGGTGCATATTGACAGATATTACATCTGCGTCCTCCGCAGGAAAAAAATTCCTTCTGGGAGAAGCAAACTTTGTTAGTGCCCCTACTTGTCAGATCACTTGGCGATACTTTGTTGCCTATGGTTCTATTCCCTTTGGGCACACATTGGGGGATCCTTTGTTATGATACAGATAAAGAGGGATCCTGTCTCAATATGTTTGATATTTTTATAAAAAATCTTTTTTTTATTTGATTGAAGTTAGTACTATATGGTGTAGGAAAAAACAGCCTATTTTCTTTCTTATCTTGCACATTAGTCTTCCTTTTTTTTTGTTCTTATATAGAAAATCAATTTGTGTTTTATTCTCTATTTTTTGTGGGGCCTCATTTATCTGATATCCTTTATAGCCTCTTATTTTTAATCTTTGAATGATAATATTTTTTTCTTCCTCATAGTCTTTTTCCCTGGTACATGCTATTTTGGCCCAAATAAATTCCCTTAAAGGGATAGAGTTAATTGTGTGTTTAGAATGGCAACTATCAGCTCTCAAAATTGTATTGCTACTGGTGGGCTTCCTATACAGGGTTGTGATAACTCTAGATTCTGATGTACTACCTTCCAACATCACACCAAGGAGCGGAATACTACAGTATGTTTTTCAACCGTATATGTGAATCACAAGTTACATTCGTTATAATTTAAGTACTGGACAAACTCCGGTATGGACGCCACATCGTGACCCCAATCCAGAGGTCAGATGTAGCGCCCATACCAGAGTATACAGTGTCCAAACGGGTTGTCCACACCAAAAATGACGCATTGTTCCCAAAAGGACATGAAAAGGTGTGCATCAGAAGTGTGTATGCAGCAATGCTGTGTGTATATATTGCATGCACTGTATGTATATATCATGTAGCATAGCCATGTATGTCTATACAGCGTGGGGGGGGGGGGGTTTTTTTTTATATAGCTGAGCTGGTATGTGTTTACAAAAGTCTTCTGTCAACACAACGCTATTATATACATATACATACAGCTCTGCTGCACACACGCTATCATATAATAAGCTTTGATGATCACACGCTATATAACCAAACACAGGATATGCTGCACAACGCTATATATACAAAAGCTCTGCTGCAAACGCTATATATAACACAGCTCTTGTGCCACACACGTATTACACAGCTCTGCTGCACACACGCTATATATACACAGCTCTGCTGCACACACGCTATATATACACAGCTCTGCTACAAACATGCTATATATATATATAAACAGCTCTGCTGCACACATGCTATACATATATATATATATATATATATACACAGCTCTGCTGCACACATGATATATATATACAGCTCTGCTGCACACATGCTATATATATACACAACTCTGCAGCACCCATGCTGTATATACACAGCTCTGCTGCACCCATGCTGTATATACACAGCTCTGCAGCACCCATGCTGTATATACACAGCTCTGCAGCACCCATGCTGTATATACACAGCTCTGCTGCACACATGCTGTATATACACAGCTCTGCTGCACACATGATGTATATACACAGCTCTGTGCACACATGCTGTATATACACAGCTCTGCTGCACCCATGCTGTATATACACAGCTCTGCTGCACCCATGCTGTATATACACAGCTCTGCTGCACACATGCTGTATACACAGCTCTGCTGCACACATGCTATATATACACAGCTCTGCTGCACACACGCTATATATAAACAGCTCTGCTGCACACATGATATTACATATTTATATATATATATATACACGCTCTGTTGCACAGATTGATATATATATATGATCTGCTGCACGACTTGTCTATATATATAAGCTTGCTGCACACATGTACTTGTTTCCTCCGATATTTAGGACACCCCGAAAGTAAGACTTAGCGGGGGAGTTTAGGTGAGGTCGACTAATGTAAGACATACAAGAAAAGTAAAAATAAGACATAGTAAAAATGTTAGTTGGTCTGCGATCGGGCGCTGCGATTGGCGGGCGCCGACAGGGACGCCTCAGCTATATGCGGCTCCTCAGGGAAGTGCATATAGCTGAATGCCGGAGTACAGCGCACAGTGTCCGGGCGCTGCGCTGGCTGGTTTTAAAAAGTTTCCCCAAAAAAAAATTTTTTTTTCCCCCTTTCCCCCCCCCCGGGGGGGTTTTAAAGGGGGCCAAAAGGGGGGGGCCCCAATTTGGGTTTTAAAAATTTTTTGGGGGGGGGGGGGGGGGGTTTTTTTTTTGGGGGGGGTTTAAAAAATTTTTTCCCCAACCCCCAAAAAAAGGGGGGGGGGGCCACAGGTTTTCCCCCCCAAAAAACCCCCAAAAAAAAACCCCCGGGAAAATTAAAAAACCCCCCGGTTTTTCCCCCCTTGGGGGGGGGGGGGGCCCCCCCTTTTTAAACCCGGCCCGGGGCCCCGGGAAACCCTTGGGAAAAACCCCCCCCCTTTTTAAAAAAAACCCCCGGGGGAAAAAACCCGGGGGGGAAAAAATTTTTTTTTTTTTTAAAAAAAAAATTTTTCCCCGCCCCCCCCTTTTTAAATTTTCCCTGCCCCCCCTTTTTCCCCGGGGCCCCCCCTTTTTTCCCCCGGGGGGGGGCCCCCCCCCGGGGGCCCCTTTTTAAAAAAAAAACCCCCAAAATAAAAAAATTTTTTTTGGGAAAAAGAAAAAAAGGGGGCCCTTTTTTTAAAAAAAAAACCCCCCCCCCAAAAAAAAAAAAAATTTTAAAACCCCCCCCCCTTTTTCCCAAAAAAAGTTCCCCCCCAAAAAAAATTTTTAAAAAAATTTTTTTTTGGCCCTTGTTTAAAAAATTTTTTTTAAAAAAAATTTCAAAAAAAAAAAGGGTTGGGAAAAATTTTTAAAAAAGGGGGGACCCCCCGGGTTTCCCAATTTAAAGGAAAAAAAAAAGGAAAGGGGGGGGTTTGGGGGGGTTTTTTGGGGTTTTTTATAAAAAAAAAGGGGAAAAAATTTTTGGGTTTTTGGGGGGTTGGGGGCCGGGGGGGGGAAAAATTTGGGGGGGGGTTTGGGGGTTGGGGGAAAAAAGGGGGGGGCCCGGGGGGGGGGGGGTTTTTTTAAAATTTTAAAAATTGGGGGGAATTTAAAGGGGAAACCCGGGGCCGGAAAATTTTTTTTCCCCAAACCCCCCCGGGGGGGGCCCCCCCCGGGGGGGGGAAGGGGGGGGTTTTTGGGGGGGGGGGCCGGGGGGGGTTTGGGGGGGGGGGGGGGGGGGGGCCCCCCCCCCCCCCCCCCCCCCCAAAAGGCCGAAAAAAAAAAAATTTTTTTTTGGGGGCCCCCCGGGGGGGGCCCCCCCATTTTCCGGGGGGCCAAACGGGGGGGGTTTTTTTTTTAAAAAAAAAATTTTTTTTTTTTAAAAAAACCCCCCGGGGTTTGGGGTTTTTTTCCCCAAAAAAAAAAAAGGGAAAAAGGGGGTTTTGGGGGAAAAAAATTTGGGGCCCCCCACTTTTTTAAAATTTTAAAAAAAATTTTTTAAAAAAAAAATTTTTGGGGAAAAAAAAATTTTTAAAAATTAAATAAAAAAAAATTTTTTTTTAAAAAAAAAAAAAAAAAAAATTTTTTTTTTTAAAAAAGGGGGGGCCCCGGGGGGGGGGGAAAAAAAAACCCCAAAGGAAATTTTTAAAAAAAAAAAACCCCCCAAAATTTTTTTTTTTAAAAAAATTTTCCCCAAAAACCCAAAAACCTTCCCCCCCCCCATTTTTTTAAAAAAAACCCCCAAAAAACTTTTTTTAAACCCCCCCCCCCCCCTTTGACTCAAAAAAGGGCCCCCCCCGGTTTAATTTTTAAAAAATTTTGGGGGGGAAAGGGGGGGGGCCCCCCCGGGGGGAACCCGGGGGGGGGGGGTTTTTTTTTTTGGGGGGGGGGGGAAAACCCCTTTTTTTTTCCCCTTTTTTGGGGGGGGGGGGGGTTTGGGGTTTTTTTTGGGGGGGGGGAAAAAAGGTTTTTGGGGCCCGGGGACCCCCCCCCACCCCCCCCCCCCCCCCCCCCCCCACCCCAAAAACCCCCCCCCCCAACCCCCCCCCCCCCCCCCCCCCCCCCGGGGGGGGGGGGGGTTTTTAGGGGGGGGCCCCCTTTTTTTTAAAAACCCCCCCCCCCCGGGGGGGCCCCCAAAATTTTTGGGGGTTTTTCCCACAAGAAATCCTTTTTTTTTTCCCCCTTACTATTTCTCTGTTATCCCTCCTGGAAATGTCTGATTACAGCCACAGCTCGGTGCTACCCCACCACTGCCCTAGAAACCTGGAGATCACCAGACCGGGCATCCACAAGAGGGGAGACGCTTCTCCTCAGCATCAGTGCCTGCCAGTATCGGAGAGGGCAGCGTCCACTGGGTACGACCGGGAAGGGCACGACCACCGGGTACGACCGGGAAGGGCACGACCACCGGGTACGACCGGGAAGGGCACGTCCACCGGGTACGACCGGGAAGGGCACGTCCAGTGAGTACAACCAAGAGAGGCATCTCCAGTGGGTACAACCGAGAGAGCCACATCCAGTTGGTGCAACGGAAAGGGGCACCTCCATCAGTTGCAACCAGAAGGGCCACGTCCAGTGGGTACGACCAGGAGAGACACATCCAACGGGTACGACCGGAAGGAAGTCCGGGTACAATGGGAGGGACGTCCAGCGGTACAATGGGGGAGGTCCAGGGGTACAATGGGAAGGGGAACGTCCAGCGGGTACAATGGGAGGGGAGCGTCCAGCGGGTACAATGGGAGGGGAGCGTCCAGCGGGTACAATGGGAAGGGGAGCGTCCAGCGGGTACAATGGGAAGGGGAACGTCCAGCGGGTACAATGGGAAGGGGAACGTCCAGCTGGTATAACCAGGAGAGACACATCCAATGAGTGCAATGGAGAGGGGCACGTCCAGCAGGTACTACCGGGAGGCGCACGTCCAGTGGGTGCAATTGTGAGGGGAACCTCTAGGAGATAAAAGTGTAAACTAGGAGCATACCGAAAACTGACAATGTGAGAATGAATGACGGGATGGAGACTGCAGGCTGACGCTAAATCTAGGTTCACGCTAGGACACATCCCCACTTCAGCCATATATCCCTGGATACCTTCTAGAGCAGGGGGGTCAGTCTTATTATCACCAACGTCCACATTCTGGTTGCCCCCAAAGGGCCGTCTGTGACTGTAAGGCTGTGTATCTGTGACTGAGGCTGTATATCTGTGACTGTGAGGCTGTATATCTGTGACTGTGAGGCTGTATATCTGTATCTGTGAGGCTGTATATCTGTGACTGTGAGGCTGTATATCTGTGACTGTGAGGCTGTATATCTGTGACTGTGAGGCTGTATATCTGTATCTGTGAGGCTGTGTATCTGTGACTGAGGCTGTATATCTGTGACTGTGAGGCTGTGTATCTGTGACTGTGAGGCTGTATATCTGTATCTGTGAGGCTGTATATCTGTGACTGTGAGGCTGTATATCTGTATCTGTGAGGCTGTATATCTGTGACTGTGAGGCTGTATATCTGTGACTGTGAGGCTGTATATCTGTGACTGAGGCTGTGTATCTGTATCTGTGAGGCTGTGTATCTGTGAGGCTGTATATCTGTATCTGTGAGGCTGTATATCTGTATCTGTGAGGCTGTGTATCTGTGACTGAGGCTGTATATCTGTGACTGTGAGGCTGTATATCTGTGACTGTGAGGCTGTATATCTGTGACTGTGAGGCTGTATATCTGTGACTGAGGCTGTGTATCTGTATCTGTGAGGCTGTGTATCTGTGAGGCTGTATATCTGTATCTGTGAGGCTGTGTATCTGTGAGGCTGTATATCTGTATCTGTGAGGCTGTATATCTGTATCTGTGAGGCTGTATATCTGTGACTGTGAGGCTGTATATCTGTGACTGTGAGGCTGTGTATCTGTATCTGTGAGGCTGTATATCTGTGACTGTGAGGCTGTATATCTGTGACTGTGAGGCTGTATATCTGTGACTGTGAGGCTGTATATCTGTGACTGTGAGGCTGTATATCTGTATCTGTGAGGCTGTGTATCTGTGACTGTGAGGCTGTATATCTGTGACTGTGAGGCTGTGTATCTGTGACTGTGAGGCTGTGTATCTGTGAGGCTGTATATCTGTGACTGTGAGGCTGTATATCTGTGACTGTGAGGCTGTATATCTGTGACTGTGAGGCTGTATATCTGTATCTGTGAGGCTGTATATCTGTATCTGTGAGGCTGTGTATCTGTATCTGTGAGGCTGTATATCTGTGACTGTGAGGCTGTATATCTGTATCTGTGAGGCTGTGTATCTGTGACTGTGAGGCTGTATATCTGTATCTGTGAGTCTGTATATCTGTGACTAACTGTATATCTGTTCTGTGAGGCTGTAAAATCTGTATCTGTGAGGCTGTATATCTGTACTGTGAGCGCTGTATATCTGTACTGGAGGCTGTATATCTGTGACTGTGAGGCTGTGTATCTGTGAGGCTGTGTATCTGTGACTGTGAGGCTGTGTATCTGTATCTGTGAGGCTGTGTATCTGTGAGGCTGTATATCTGTGACTGTGAGGCTGTATATCTGTGACTGTGAGGCTGTGTATCTGTGACTGTGAGGCTGTGTATCTGTGACTGTGAGGCTGTGTATCTGTGACTGAGGCTGTATATCTGTGACTGTGAGGCTGTGTATCTGTGAGGCTGTGTATCTGTGACTGTGAGGCTGTGTATCTGTGACTGTGAGGCTGTGTATCTGTGACTGTGAGGCTGTGTATCTGTGACTGTGAGGCTGTATATCTGTGACTGTGAGGCTGTATATCTGTATCTGTGAGGCTGTATATCTGTATCTGTGACTGTGAGGCTGTATATCTGTATCTGTGAGGCTGTATATCTGTGACTGTGAGGCTGTGTATCTGTGACTGTGGGGGCTGTTTTATCTGTATTGTGAGGCTGTATATCTGTGACTGTGGGGCTGTATATCTGTGACTGTGAGGCTGTATATCTGTGACTGTGAGGCTGTATATCTGTATCTGTGAGGCTGTGTATCTGTATCTGTGACTGTGTAGCTGTATCTGTTTTAGGCTGTGTATCTGTGACTGTGAAGCTGTATATCTGTGACTGTGAGGCTGTGTATCTGTGAGGCTGTATATCTGTATCTGTGAGGCTGTATATCTGTATCTGTGAGGCTGTGTATCTGTGACTGTGAGGCTGTATATCTGTATCTGTGAGGCTGTATATCTGTGACTGTGAGGCTGTATATCTGTGACTGTGAGGCTGTATATCTGTGACTGTGAGGCTGTGTATCTGTGACTGAGGCTGTATATCTGTATCTGTGAGGCTGTATATCTGTGACTGTGAGGCTGTATATCTGTGACTGTGAGGCTGTATATCTGTATCTGTGAGGCTGTATATCTGTATCTGTGAGGCTGTATATCTGTATCTGTGAGGCTGTGTATCTGTGACTGTGAGGCTGTATATCTGTGACTGTGAGGCTGTGTATCTGTGACTGAGGCTGTATATCTGTATCTGTGAGGCTGTGTATCTGTGAGGCTGTATATCTGTGACTGTGAGGCTGTATATCTGTATCTGTGAGGCTGTATATCTGTGACTGTGAGGCTGTATATCTGTATCTGTGAGGCTGTATATCTGTATCTGTGAGGCTGTATATCTGTATCTGTGAGGCTGTATATCTGTATCTGTGAGGCTGTGTATCTGTATCTGTGAGGCTGTATATCTGTGACTGTGAGGCTGTGTATCTGTGACTGTGAGGCTGTGTATCTGTGACTGTGAGGCTGTATATCTGTGACTGTGAGGCTGTGTATCTGTGACTGTGAGGCTGTATATCTGTGACTGTGAGGCTGTATATCTGTATCTGTGAGGCTGTGTATCTGTATCTGTGAGGCTGTATATCTGTATCTGTGAGGCTGTATATCTGTATCTGTGAGGCTGTATATCTGTGACTGTGAGGCTGTATATCTGTATCTGTGAGGCTGTATATCTGTGACTGTGAGGCTGTGTATCTGTGAGGCTGTATATCTGTATCTGTGAGGCTGTATATCTGTGACTGTGAGGCTGTATATCTGTGACTGTGAGGCTGTATATCTGTATCTGTGAGGCTGTATATCTGTATCTGTGAGGCTGTATATCTGTATCTGTGAGGCTGTATATCTGTGACTGTGAGGCTGTATATCTGTGACTGTGAGGCTGTATATCTGTATCTGTGAGGCTGTGTATCTGTGACTGTGAGGCTGTATATCTGTGACTGTGAGGCTGTATATCTGTGACTGTGAGGCTGTATATCTGTGACTGTGAGGCTGTATATCTGTGACTGTGAGGCTGTATATCTGTGACTGTGAGGCTGTATATCTGTATCTGTGAGGCTGTATATCTGTGACTGTGAGGCTGTATATCTGTGACTGTGAGGCTGTATATCTGTATCTGTGAGGCTGTATATCTGTATCTGTGAGGCTGTATATCTGTGACTGTGAGGCTGTATATCTGTGACTGTGAGGCTGTGTATCTGTGACTGTGAGGCTGTATATCTGTGACTGTGAGGCTGTATATCTGTGACTGTGAGGCTGTGTATCTGTGACTGTGAGGCTGTGTATCTGTGACTGTGAGGCTGTATATCTGTATCTGTGAGGCTGTATATCTGTATCTGTGAGGCTGTGTATCTGTGACTGTGAGGCTGTATATCTGTGACTGTGAGGCTGTATATCTGTGACTGTGAGGCTGTGTATCTGTGAGGCTGTGTATCTGTGAGGCTGTATATCTGTGACTGTGAGGCTGTATAGGGGTATTCCAAAAATGTAAACAGTGATGACAGTAATTAGAAAACAAAAACTTAAAAACCTACCTGTTAGGCCTCGTTCACCCGGCTTATTCTGGGACTGATTCCAGCCGTATTGCGCGCTGTATTTGCGCTCCAATACGGCTGAAATAGTCCCAGTCATTACGGTAATCCACTGCTCTCATAGAGAACTATGGATTACGTCTCGGCGAATCCGCCGGACGGGGAGAAAGTGACATGCACATTATTTACGGCGTGTACGCGCCGTGAATAATGAATGTCTATGGGGCCAGCGAGCTGCCGGCCCCCCACCCCGCCCCCGCTGCACAGCAGCCGGCGTAATTACGGGCCGAAATCCGTCCCCGCAATTACGTCAGCAATAAGCTGTGTGAACATTGCCTTAGTCACATTCCTTCCAGCGCCGCATCTGGTTCCGGTGAGCACGGCTGGTGGTTGCAGTTCATTCCAGTCATAGGCCTCAGAGGTCATTTCAGACTATCAAGAAATTAACCAGACGCGGCACTGGAATGAGTGTGTTTTCTTGTTTTTTTCTGTTTCCTTTCATCACCTAATGACTAACGAGCTTTTTAAACTTTTGGAACCCCCCTTATTGTTATATAACCAGAGACCGGCTTGGACTGGCCCACAGGGCAATAGGGGAAATCCCCGGTGGGCCCCTGGGCATGGTAGACCTAAAGTTGTTTTTTTAACTACATATACATTCTCAGAAGAGGTAAAAAAGCATAGAAAGAGAGGCAAAAAGCAAGAGGCAGAGTATAGGAGGCATAAACAGCCATTTACAGCAGCTTTAAGGTTAACCTTAAAATGAACTTCACCAGTGGGCCCATAAAAACTCAACTGGTGGACCCTAAAGTCAACTCCACCTGTGGGCCCTAGACACCCCAGTCCGACACTGACCAGAGACACCATATGCAGCAGTGTCCCGGCAGCTTTCTATCGTGGTTGGACCTTTCTTCCGGGTTGCTGATAAAGTTATGTACTCAGGAATATTCAGAACTCCCATAGACCTATATGGGGAGAGCTGTGCAAGTGCGGCCACTTCCCCGTTTTCTAAGCCAGTTTAAAGTGGCGAGACCCCTTCAAGGTTGTATAATAGTTCCTTCCACATCTTTAGCACCAAGCTTCCTACCTTGAAGGGTGCCTGGGTTGGGCTGTGCCACCACCTGTCATTTGCTGAACGGAGAGATGTAGATGTGCCTTAGCTCCAAATCTAATATGGTGCCCGCTTCCTGTGCTGGTGCCGCCATCTCTACTAAGCACTGGCTACATCCCATGGAGCCACCAGTCCTTCTGCACCTGCCTGCTCGCCGTGTCTAAGGGTATGTTCACACGGTGTCTTGCCTCCGTATGAACGTCCACTTTTCTGATGCGTCTCTGGGTCCATCAGAACGGAGCCAGAGACGCATCTAACAATTAGCAGTGATTTATCACTGTCAGCAATGACAGACACGCAGCGGCGTTCACATGAGAGATCTCCGCTGCGTGTTTGCGTCGCGCCTGTCAGGTCCGTCTTGCGGATGCGATACAAGAATTGGATGTCATTTCTTGGATCGCATCCGAAAGACGGACCCAATAGGCGCGATCCATAGACGCGAGGTGACGGCTGTTAAAGGGGTTTTACATTCACTTCTATAGCAGCTTCCGAACTTAGCTAAGCGCACACATGTGGGGTATCTTAAGAAACTACCATAGAAGTGAATGAGGAGTGTGACTGCAAGCGCCGCTCTCCTCGTTCACACGCATGAATGACTTGCTGCGAGCAGCCAGTGCAGGGGTTTTTACTTCATGGTAAAACCCCTTTAGTAATTGCTGACACCCCCTGCTAACAGCATGTGACAGTGAAAGCTCCAATTCCTGCTGTTTAGCCCTTTAGACGCTGCAGCGATTGCAGCCATGGAATCTAAAGGGAGGAGGAATGTGCAGCGTTCCATCCCCCAGTCAAACCTCCCCCAAATGACATTGTGGGATGCAGAGCCCAATGAAGGCTTCCAAAGCTGCCCTGTTACTACTCATATTGTATCCTGGATGGCAGGATGGAATCAGAGAGCCAGATTTGTACACCTTTCTGAATTATCTATTTAATGCAGAATGGTGCAGAAGTGATCTCTCCCCCTAGTGGTCAAGTATCCAATGGGGACTACAAGTTGTGTATATATATATATATATTATATATATATATATATATATATATATATATACAATATTTTAAAATATTTTTAGTATATATATATATATATACTTTATGTACACACAAATATTTTATATATATATACTGTGTATATGATATATTATATATATATATATATATATAAATAATACTGTGTATGTATTTAAATAATAAAGTAATAATGTATTATCTATCATTTATATAAATTATTATATATATGTACACAAGTTCCAACAAAAATAGTGGGGGTTTGTTTTTGGTGAATATTGGAATAAAAAGTGATCACAAAGAAGCATGTATCCCAAAACTATACTTCAGCCCGCAGAAAACATGCCCTCACTCAGGTCCATAGATTGAAAAAGGCAGAAAATGGCGCTGCAGCGTAAATTTGAAAAATAAAGAATGTTTTTATTTTTTAAAAAAGTTCTAGAACATAACGAAAACTCTACACATCTTATGTTACTGGAATTGTACCGAACTGCAGAATACAGATAACACGTCAATGAACCTCCGTGAAAATGGCACAATTAGATTCTCTTTCACATTCTATCCCACAAAGAATTTTTGGGGAGATTCCCAGTGTATTCAACGGTATGGTCAACGGCGCCATTAAAAAAGACATTTTGTCCTGCAAAAAACAAGCCCTCATATGTCTGTGTTGCTAGAAAAGTAAAAAAAAAGTTGTCTCTTGAATGGCGGGGAGGAAATGGTAATCATATCAAAAAAAAATCACTGCGGCATTAGAGGGTGAAAGGGGTATTCCTAGCACACGCATTGCTGCCATGGTGATAGTGCAAAGCTGTGCACGGAGCTTACATTGAAATGAATGGTAGCCTTCTGACCACCTCTCTGTTCAAAACAGAGAGTTGCCGGGGCCCGTTCTTGAGATAGCTGCGGGTCCTAATTCTGGGACTGCACCTATCACACATCCTGTCGATATGCCATCAATCTGGGTGGTGAAAACTTCCCTTTAACTTACCTCAGTCACATGACGCCCTTGCTCCAAAGTCCCTTCCAGTCGGAGAGGTAAATCAAAAGGGTATTCTCACCACATTGATTAGCTGTAGACATGTAGGCAAATGTAGACTATTACCAAATACTTTGCTATTTTGATTTTGTCGGGATGGTGATGTTACTCTCTGCTGTGTCTTATCAGCAGCACAGGAGCTTATTTATCTTTCTTACTGACAAACTTTAACCCTTTAGAGCTCTGTGGTCTTCTGCTCTGCTGTTAAAACCTGTCCATCACCAATGTCCCTCCAAAAGGCTCAGCTAGACATAGCAGAGCTGATATGTAGAAAGACCCACAGCCTGAACAGGAAGTAGGAATCTGACGTTGGCTGTGAAACAGCATGGTGAGAACACCCCTTTAAGCCTTACAAAGCAGTTAAAAAGAAAACTAACCACAACCCAAATGCTCTGATTTGGGTCGAATTTGAATTTGCCCTGAATCAAAATAATCTTTAGTTACATAGAAGTAGTCTCGGGGACCAGTTTTACTTGCTCAGCTTGGTCAGGGGTTGTTCATATCATGTTAGTGCCCTACACTTATCCTCTAACAGTGAAAAGCTCTCGGCACAAACATTCACATTCTCCATTAGTCATGGTGGTGTGGGTTACAGTTGTGCACATACCGTGAAATAATGTGTTAGAATAGCATGGTATGTCATACATTTTTTATATCCAGCTGAATACAGTGAAAAAAACGTGTGTCTGTGTGTGTGTGTCCGTGTGTGTGTGTGTCTGTGTGTGTGTGTGTCCGTGTGTGTGTGTGTCCGTCCGGAAAACACAATGTGAGGCAGCACATCCCCCAAAAAAAATATACATTTCCACAAACTTTATTCATTCATGTCATTGGTAAATGAAGTTTGTGGAAATTTATATATTTTTTTGCATGTGCTGCTTCATATCATGTTTTTTTGATTAAAGAATTGGGCAAGGTATTTGATCTGACTTTCTAGAGCGTTCAATCCCAGTACATACAATTAGGATTTTCGAGATTGTGTTGTTGTTTTGAACTATATATATATTATATACACACACATACACATTTATATATACATATATACACACTGTAACAACTCGCTCACATTTCGGCCGCCATCTTGGCTCGGCCCGGGGGTTATTCAGCTCTGGGATCGCCGTCTTTCGTAGGCAGAATGGCACTCGGACACCAGGCTCCAGTTTAACACTAGCCTCAGCCAGCTTTATTGAGGCACAGCAGAAACAAATAATACAAACGCAAACCTCAGGCTTTAGTCCCTCTCTATCCGTAGCCTGGACCTAGCGTCCACCACCACCAATGCACATCAGATCTCACCAACTGGTGTAGGCTTCCCTCAGCCTCTCGGGGGGGCAGAGCTCTCTCCTCAGCTCAGCTGCTCCAACTTCCAGGTAGCAGACCACGCCCCCCTGATTACCTGTAGTAGGAGGCCTCTTATAGCCATCCAGGGACTGACCCAAAACTTGGCCTGGAACATGGGAACAGCAGCCCACCCATCTGCAGCTGTTTCGGGAAAGCCAACCCATAATGGCTGGACATCAGCCATACTACGTAGAGTGTCAGCAACCTAATGTCCCTCGGTGGCACATTTCTTGCAGGTCTCCCGCCGTACGCCACCTAGTGGCAGCACCATGCAACCACCTATGGTCGCTCTGCCACAACACACATACACATTTATGTATACACACACACACGTATGCATATATATATATTATATATATATATATATATATATATATATATATATATATATATATATATATATATATACACACATTTGTTTTATACAGAGGGGCTTTTGGGTGATGTAGACCACCGTATGCTTACATGCTGGGATACAGGAAAGCCCTACGCCGGAGGTAGAGTACACACGAAGCACAGATCGTTAACATAAACTGAACATCATTAGTCATAATAATATCCTGTGTAATTCATGTATTTCATTGCTTCTTACGTTTTCTATAGCTCCTCCGTGTTTCGCACATAACTGCTCTCTGGAGATCTTAAAATTGCTCAAAAAAGGGTCCAGTAACTTCTATTACTTCCTGTAAATGGAGCAGATCATTCACGCTGCGCATCATATTACACTATATAACCTCTCCCGTAGTATTTCCAGGAGAGCTCATCATGCGCTTGAACCGTGCAATCAGCGTGAGTTTCATATGAACAGCAGATGTATTAGTAAAGGCATTGGGGCAGATTTGCTATGGCAGTCTGCGCTAAAAATCTGTCTTGCATATATAAGCATGTTTTAGGCACTTTCTTGACAAGTGAGCATGGCTTGATGTTCGACATTGTGCACAAAATATTGCTGCAGTTATTGGTGTAAGCTGAGCCAGCAGACAGGTGGTATAAAGTCAGACAACAATGTTTGCCATGATAGTTTTCTCCTATACATGGGTGGGGAATGTTCAAAATCATTCGGTACTGCCCTGCGCTCCATGCCCCGAGTCAGCAAATAAGCGCCAAGAGACGAGCGCACGCGCAGTACCAGGTCTCGCTCAAGTTGTTCCTTCCTGATGTGCTACTGCGCATGCGCTTTTCTCCAAAGCTCCTGGTGCTTATTTGCTGACTTGGAGAAATCAAGCGCATCAGTAACAGCTCTGGCGTCTGGCATTTCTGCTAATGCATGTCATGGGAGAAAGGACATGGGTTTCTCAATACAGCGGATTTTTTAGTAAGATCTGGCAAAAAAACGGGAGAGGGGGCTTTTAGGACTTAAAGGGGTTGTCTAAAACCCAAGGTTTTCTTTTTATGTTAAAGATCTTGCAAAAACAAATCACTTTGCTATATATGTCCATTAACAGTGTCCTACCTATTCCTAGATAACCCCTCTTGTATGGGCTGCATCAGCTCCTCAGGTTGCTATAGCTACAGACCTGTTTGATCTCTCATGATAGGCTGCCAGCACTGGTTGCTATAGCTACAGACCTGGTTTCTACTGCAGCCTAGTGAGAGCCAGTAAACACGCCCCTGAATTCAAAATGAAACCAAGAAAATAGGACTGAGGTGAGAGGACTCAATGTAGTGAGACAACCCCTTTAAGTGCCTATTCTTATCCATGCTGTTTGTATACGAATTTGCAGTTGCACGTTGGGAGAGGTGTGCACATTGTAGCACAAGAGAAGTGGGGACTCGGGCGCATTGCCTGTAAACCTGTGGGAGATGGACATTCAGCACTTCAGCTCCAACTCTTACCTATTCTCCTCCCATCTGCAACAGCGTGGATGAGATTTCCTGCTAAATTACTCACTGGTTCAGCAAGATGTATCAGTACTTGTGCTGATCAAGGAGCAGATTAATTAAACATTTGACCAAATATATCCGTTCATTTTTAAGTTGATAATTTTGTTTGGCCCATGAATGGTGTTATGTGTCACAGTGGAACCGGTCACTAGTGCACTCGTGTACTGTGCAGCCACACCATGCCGTGTCTTACCCCCTCTGTCTCTCCCCATGTTTCCTCCACTACTGCTGCTGACTCTCCTCTAGGGGGTGTGGGTGCTCCCTCTTTGCAAATTAAAGGATCAGTGGTCCCTGCCCAGCCTCCCAGACCCAATCTCCAGCCACCTGTGGAGAGTTAAAGGGCACCTCTCCCCGGCTTACTGCCAGATTTTTGGTGTTTCCTCCTGAGTTTGGAGGCTGCTTGGCTCCTTTTCGGCTTCTCAGTTTCGACCTTGGCTTTCGTTTATTCTTCTATGCTTGAACACTACCTGCCCTGATCTTGTGCCGGTGACCCGACCAAATCTACTGCCTGACCCTTTGGTAGCACCGACCACCACCACGTTCTCTTGCAGTGGAGTCCAAGCGGGGGTTGAGGGTGAAAACTGTGACTCAGCTCCTTGGTGCTACACCAAACTCGTGGTTGGCATGAAAGATCCACTGCAGACGTGTTACAGAACAATCTGGCCAGGGCCGGACTGGGAATAAAAATCAGCCCTGGCACTAAGCCCCCAGCTGCCCACATACAATATCTGCTTACAAAATCTCCCTTGTTCTCGCACCTCGCCACTTACTAAAATAAACGACACTATAAAGCTGCTTTCACACGGAGCATTTTTGGTGCATTTTTTATGTATTTTTGGTGCGTTTTTGTGCATAAAGGCAGAGCAGTTAATGCTGTACATTTCTGCACAAAAAATGCACAAAAAAATGCACCAAAACCGCTCCGTGTGAGAGCCCCCTACACACAAGGAAGAAAGAAACAGTGGTGCAGAGAAACCCCTGATCACAGAGTCAGGTGTGCACTTGCTTTACAATCAGGGACAAGCCCACACTGACACTACATAAGCACCAGCATAACCTACAACCCCACCAATCACATCACAGTAGTCAGGTCACAATCACATGAGTACAGCACTGATTCAACACAGAAGTAAAATGACCCTTGACAGCAGGGACTCACAGGAGACATCATCTCTGATGGGAGGTGTTTTCTTCTTCTTTTCTTCTCCATCTGACCCAAACCTCCATGACGTCTTCTCTGATGAGTCGTTCCCTTCCATTTCTTTCTCTGTCCAGTACAGCATGCAGTGTCCTCTTCTAGTGGTCACTACTCGTCCCTATAGAATTTACCACAAATACATCTTAGACTCCTCTCTTTACCAGCACTTTCCTATCAATTCCCCAAACAGCGTATGTTAGACCCTAAAAATTAGAAACTAAAAAGTGTCAGATAAGTGGCAAGTAGACCCCCATTAGGCAGGGACAGTATGCAGGCGGGCAGGTACAGTACACAGGCAGACAAGAAAAGTATACAGGCAGGCAGGGCCACTTATAGGCAGCAAGGGCCAGTATATAGGTAAGCAGGGGTGTTATATGGGCAGGCAGGACCACTTATAGGCAGCAAGGGCCACTTATAGGCAGCCAGGGCCGGTCTACATGCAGGCAGGGGCAGTATATAGAAAGCCAGGGCAGTGTATAGGCAGCCAGGGCAGTGTATAGGCAGCCAGGGCAGGGTATAGGCAGCCAGGGCAGTGTATAGGTAGCCAGGGCAGGGTATAGGTAGCCAGGGCAGGGTATAGGTAGCCAGGGGCAGTGTATAGGCAGCCCGGGGCAGTGTAAAGGTAGCCAGGGGCAGTATAAAGGCAGCCAGGGGCAGTGTATAGGCAGCCAGGGCAGGGTATAGGCAGCCAGGGCAGGGTATAGGCAGCCAGGGCAGGGTATAGGCAGCCAGGGGCAGGGTATAGGCAGCCAGGGGCAGGGTATAGGCAGCCAGGGCAGGGTTTAGGCAGCCAGGGCAGGGTATAGGTAGCCAGGGATATTATAGGTAGCCAGGCAGCGGATAGGTACACAGGGCAGGGTATAGGCAGCCATGGCAGTATATAGGCAGCCAGGGCAGGGTATAGGTAACCAGGGCAGGGTATAGGTAGCCAGGGCAGGGTATAGGTAGCCAGGGGCAGAGTATAGGCAGCCAGGGGCAGAGTATAGGCAGCCCGGGGCAGGGTATAGGCAGCCAGGGCAGTGTATAGGCAGCCCGGGGCAGGATATAGGCAGCCCGGGGCAGGGTATAGGCAGACCGGGGCAGGGTATAGGCAGCCAGGGCAGGGTATAGGCAGCCAGGGCAGGGTATAGGCAGCCAGGGATATTATAGGTAGCCAGGGCAGGGTATAGGTAGGTAGGGCAGGGTATAGGCAGCCAGAGCAGTATATAGGCAGCCGGGGCAGTGTATAGGCAGCCAGGGCAGTGTATAGGCAGCCAGGGCAGGGTATAGGCAGCCAGGGCAGGGTATAGGTAGCCAGGGCAGTATATAGGTAGCCAGGGCAGGGTATAGGTAGCCAGGGCAGGGTATAGTTAGCCAGGGCAGTATATAGGCAGCCAGGGCAGTGTATAGGCAGCCAGGGCAGGGTATAGGCAGCCAGGGCAGGGTATAGGTAGCCAGGGCAGTATATAGGCAGCCAGGGGCAGGGTATAGGTAGCCAGGGCAGGGTATAGGCAGCCAGGGCAGTATAAAGGTAGCCAGGGGCAGTGTATAGGCAGCCAGGGCAGGGTATAGGCAGCCAGGGCAGGGTATAGGTAGCCACGGCAGTATATAGGCAGCCAGGGCAGGGTATAGGTAGCCAGGGCAGGGTATAGGCAGCCAGGGCAGGGTATAGGCAACCAGGGCAGGGTATAGGCAGCCAGGGCAGTGTATAGGTAGCCAGGGCAGTGTATAGGGCAGTGTATAGGTAGCCAGGGCAGTATGTAGGGCAGGGTATAGGTAGCCAGGGCAGTATATAGGCAGCCAGGGCAGTGTATAGGTAGCCAGGGCAGTGTATAGGTAGCCAGGGCAGGGTATAGGTAGCCAGGGTATAGGTAGCCAGGGCAGTATATAGGGCAGAGTATAGGCAGCCAGGGCAGGGTATAGGCAACCAGGGCAGGGTATAGGTAGCCAGGGCAGGGTATAGGTAGCCAGGGCAGGGTATAGGCAGCCAGGGTATAGGTAGCCAGGGCAGTATATAGGGCAGGGTATAGGCAGCCAGGGCAGGGTATAGGCAGCCAGGGCAGGGTATAGGTAGCCAGGGCAGGGTATAGGTAGCCAGGGCAGGGTATAGGCAGCCAGGGTATAGGTAGCCAGGGCAGTATATAGGGCAGGGTATAGGCAGCCAGGGTATAGGTAGCCAGGGCAGGGTATAGGTAGCCAGGGCAGTATATAGGGCAGGGTATAGGCAGCCAGGGACAGTAAGTAGTTTAGAAAAAATAAAAAAATCATACTCACCTGATGTCCCCTCCTCTTCACCTGCTCCGGAGCCGGTGGCCGCACTCTGCAGTGTGCGGGCTGTGGAATGGGCGCGCGATGACGTCATTACATCGCGCGCCTGCCCCGCGGCCTCCTGGGAGCTGAACAGACAGGATCAGAAGATCCCAGATGTTCAGCCTCGGCTGCTGCCTGCACCGCGCGGTGCAGGCGGCGGCTGTGATGGCTGCATGGCTGGGTCAGTGACCCTGCCATGCAGCCGTGCAGCGAAGGGGGCCTGTCGGTCCCCTGCCACAGGGGTCCGGTCGCATATGCGACCATTGCGGCCCCTGTGCGTGCGCCTGCACTCGGGGCCCGCCGGGTGGGAAACACCGGCCCCCTCGGCGGGCGCTCCAAGCCGGGCCTGCGGCCCGGACCCCAGCGGCCCACCGGGCAAAAGCCTGGTTTGCCCTATGGGCAGTCCGGGGCTGAATCTGGCCATGAATCCTGTTGATGTTCCTCTGCCTAAGCACCTGTCGGGAGCAGCTATGTCAAATACTACAGACCCTTGTGCGCCAGCGGCCCTTCCAGCTCCTGTGGCTCCAACACCTCTGGTTGCTACGGGTAACCCCAGCCGGCATTTACCTCCCCCACCTTGTTTTTGATGGTAAGGCCTGCCAGGTTTCCCTAATCAGCGCAAGGCGTTCGGCAAGAAAGAAGCCAAGGCTCTACCTCCTCAAAGAGTCTATGACTGCCCAGTAAACCGTCTTCCAGACTCTACACCCCCATGAGGCAGGGCATACCCCTTGGGCCACATGTATGAAAAACTGTCTAGGTCTAAGACTTTCTTTGTTGCCCATAGCAACCAATCAGAGCTCCCCTTTAATTTCATATAGTGCTCTGGGAAAATGAAAGGGGCGCTCTGATTGGTTGCCACGGGCAACAAGGAAAGTCTTAGACCTAGACAGTATTCATACATGTGGTCCAAGGCTTGTCTTTACCCAAAACCGAAGCCATGTGCGCAAACATTAAGAAAAACTTGCAAAGGGGCTTCATCTGCAAGTCCTCCTCATCCGCAGTGGAGGGCTTCTTTGTTGAGAAGAAGGATGGTATTCTTCGTCCCTGTATCAATGTGGTTTCCAGCTTCCAGCAGTTCTTCCTATTTTATGTAAGGACTTGCTTTATCTGGATTAGTTTTAATCTTCATTTTGCATTATGTTGGTGACCTTTTGGGTCTTTAGATCCAATTACCAGTTTTTCATAGAGTTGTGGTGTCAACATACAATGGTCGTCCTGGAACCAATCAATTTTCCATGTTGAGGAAGCACTGGATAATGTTAGATTAAAAATTAAAAGAAAAAAAAAATTAAAAATAAAAAAATTCTGAAAAAAAATGTTTAAAAAATAAAACAATTTAAATGGGGTCATTTCCTGATGACCCATTCCCTTTAAAGGGCCGTACATAGGTTTTTGGCCCCCTTGTGAGGACAAAACAGGGGTAAGTGTCAGCCTGCGTTTCCGCGTGTGCCCCTTTTTTCATACCCTGCCCCCCTGGGCAGCCCCCCGCCCCACCCTCAATGTAAAACTATTACTTTGAATGGGAGAAACATGTGAATTTACCGTCAGGGGGGGGCTCCCTTTTGGTGGGGGGGGCAAACACCTGCTCATGAAAAGTTTTGAGGGGTAAAATGCTCTAAAAACTGCGCTTCTTACAGAATAAGGGACACAGCGCGGGAAAAACGCAGGTCTGACACTAGCTTGTGCTGCCCTCAGAAAGGGGGGCCAAACCTATTGACAGGTTCCTTTAAGGTTTTGTGTTTAATAGAAATTTTTCCTTTGCAAAAAAACCCTCGGATGGCACAAGAAATCTCCAGGTGATGCCTTTGGATTTCAACCACAGATTTTGCCCTTTTCATTGTGGATTTTTTGATGGGGCTAATCTTTTTGCTTGATCTGGTTTTTTTTGATTTTCAGAATCTGCTTTCAAAAAACCATCAAAAAAGTCACAAATTTTTCCGAGAGGAAAAATTTGCCCCTTTCGACTACTTAATTTTCCCCTTGACTTGTAAGGGGACGGGGGATTAGTGGCGAATCCACATGTTTTTTGGCTCAAAAATGCATATGCACACCGGATCCCCAAAGGGTTTTCCTATGAAAATATCCCCCAACATTGTCACATGGGGGGGGCATTGGGCGACATGCAGGAAAAGGGGGTTTCCACGCCGTTTTAAGGGGGATTAAGAGTGTATAATGCCCCGCTAAATAAAACTCCCCAAAAATCTGGCGGCGGTAGATTTGTAAAACCTATGTAATGTGCCTAATTTTAGGCGTATACCAAAAAGGGGGATGTATTCATTGTTAACAAATTTTTTATGCACCTATTTGGGCGCTTTTCAAAGTGTCAAATGAACCTATTTTGGTGACGACGTTATTTTTTTTGGGAAAACGGCGTCAGATTTTTTGGTGAAAAAATGCCCCCAAAAAAATTGTGACCCTAATGGGACATGTCCCCCCTTAGTTATTATAAAGGAAGGAACAGCCAGTTACGTGCAGCCGGGGGGTTCGGGAGGACCACCGGGACAGAGGGGAGCTTTACGGAGGAATAGGTTTCTTTTTCTCTGGGGGAAACAAGCTTGGGGCCCCCCTTTTAAGGACCAGCAAAATTTTGTAGTTTTTTGCCCCATGATTTCGCAGGGAATTTTGTTTTATCTTTTAAATCCCACAGTTTATATGAGGACTTGTTTTAGCGGAGAATTTTATTTTTTGGGGGGACTTTAGTTAATTTTACAAATTACGAAGAATAGTTTTTTTGAAAATGTTGCCGTGGAAACATTAAAAACCCTTTCCGGGGTTTATTTCGCCGCGGATTGGCCCCGTACCCCGGCCGTTTTTTCCTGCAGTGGACGCCTCCGTCGCCGGAATTTACGGAACCCCTGCTCTCAAGAAAAACAGGGGAAAATTCCTGCTCCTCCCCGCCGGTAAAACCGCGGGGGGGAAAAAGTGAATGCCATTACCAGGCGCAAATACGCGCCGTGGTTAATGGAAGTCTAAAAAGGCCGGCGGGCGCGCCCCCCCCCTTATTGAAGACGGAATTGCGCTCGCAACCCGGGGCTCGCAATTCCGTTTTGAATAACCGGTAAAAACCGGCCAAAAAAAGTATTTTCCCCTGAAATTTTTTTCTTTTACAGCATTATATTTCACATTTTTAAAGCTCCCTATTATGAGACGTTTTTGTTCCCCTTAGACAGTTTTGATAACTAAGCCCCATAAAAAATGTTTTTTGTCAGCAGTATGCATTTTTTTTTTGGTGAAATTGTCCCCAGAATTTGGCCAAAGAACGTTTTTTTTTTCTGCACAGAAATTTGTCTCCGGGGGTTTTTTTTACTATTACACCTTTTTGGGTCCTTAAGGGGTGTCACTCAAGATTTTCTTTTCATGTTAAAAATCTTGCAAAAAAAAAAGTCACTTTGCAAATGTGCCCTTAACAGTGTCCACCTATTTTGAGATTTCCCCCTTTTAGGGCGCATCGCTCCCGGGGCTATAGTAAAGACCTGTTTGATCCCTCCTGAAGGCGCCAGCAGTGGTTGCTATAGCTACAGCCTGGCCCTACGCGCCGTGAAGCCAGTAAACCGCCCCCAATTCAAAATGAAAACCAAGAAAAAGGATGAGGTAAAATGAAAACACGTAGTGGCAACCCCCCTTTAAAAGTTGGGACCCTTTTTGAGTATGTTTGCTGATTCGGAAAATTACCCCCTTTTTCCCCTATCAGCTCTAGTTTTGGAGTGGTCAGTCATTATTGTACTAAAAAAATGTTACAGAGGGGGAGAGCACATATAGGTGTGTAGGGTTTTGAGATTGCTTTTTTGCCCTCTATTAAGCATCTACATATCACAAGGCATTATGGGATGTAACAAATCCTCAATTTGTTTCTGACTCACTGAATTTTTACGAAGCAAAATGGATAATAGCGAAGCCAATATCACCCATTACAGACAGCCTTTTTCGGGGTTTTGCTCCTCATCAATGCAGAACAGTGTACTGGCTGGATAGGTGGGAGGCAATGAGTGTCTCAAAAATGGGAATATCTCTCCTTGGGAAGAGCACCATATAGGTGTGTGGAGTTTTGAGCTTGCCTTTTTACCCTCTACTAAGCATCTGCATGTCACAAGACATTATGGGAAAGGAGCTGAGCAGCTCAAGCGCCCTCTATTGGATGTAAAAAAAATCCTCAATTTGTTTCTGATTCACTGAATCTTTATGAAGCAAAGGGGATATTATCCACGCCAGTATCACTCATCTACAGACAGCCATTTCAGGGTTTTTCTCCTCATCAGTGCAGGGCAGAGCGATGCTGGCTGGCTGGGTGGGAGGCAATGAGTGGCTCAGAAAAGGGAATATCTCTCCTTGGGGAGAGGCGCCATGTAGGTGTGTAGAGTTTTGAGATTGCCTTTTTGCCCTCTACTAAGCATCTGCATATAACAAGGCATTATGGGAAACAGCTGTCTGTAGATGAGTGATACTGGCTTGGTTAATATCCCTTTTTCTGCTTAGGCTATGTCTACATTGCAGTGGACAAAAAAACGACCTGAAAACGAATTACTAAAAACGTTCATGAAACTGAGTTTTCTGTCCACTGCCTGTCAAAAGCAGCTGAAAAAACGGCCGTTTTTTGGCGCGTTTTTCGTTTTTTTGGAGCGTTTTTGGAGCGTCTTTGCTCTGCTTTTTAATTTATGCACAAATTAAGCCACTGGATGTAAACTACACCCTACAGGTGGAGTTAACATGTTAAGTAGTCACTTCCTTTAGATCACTGTAGCCACTGTGAGCACATTGTCCTTTGTGTGCTGCTGCTGCGTGCTGCAGCTTTATTAAATTTTGCACCAGATTCTTGCACCAAAATCCACAAAAACCCACATTATCTTTCTATATAGCAAGATAACTGTATTAGCGTCAAAATCTGTAAAGAAAAGGATTTTAGCGCCCAAATCCCCAAAAACGCATTATTGCGCAAATTCCGTAAAAAAAAATATTTTTAGTGTCAGAAGCGAGATCACTTTATTAGCGCCAAAATCTGTAAAAAAAAAAATTATTTTAGTGCGAAAAAATTTAAAAAAACAGATTCTTGCGCCAAAATCCGAAAAAAAAAACATATTTTTGGCGTCCGTGGCGAGATAATATTATTAGCAGCAAAATCTGTAAAAAAAAATTTTATAGTACCAAAAAACGTAAAAAAAGGATTCTTTGCGCCAAAATCCGTAAAAAAAAACGTTATTTTGGCGCAGAGGCGAGATAACGTTATTAGCGCCAAAATATGTTTAGAAAAGGATTTTAGCATCAAAATCTGTAAAAAAAAAAAACCTGATTCTGATGCCAAAATCTGTAAAAAAAAAACGTATTTTTAGCGAAAAAAATATGAATTGCGCAAAAATCGTACGACCAAAGCATGATCATTTTATTACAAAAGGTACAGACAAGGACACATCAGACACTTTGATAATGAATAACCTTTGTTACCACCCATTATAGGTGTAACTTGTGTCTCTGGGAGGGTTTTCATTGAAAAATCGTGGCAAAAAACGCGCCAAAAGACGTCCGGCGCTTTCCATAGACTCCTGTAGTAAATTTTCTGCCCGGCTCTGGCGTTTTTTAGAGCATGTTGCAAAATATGACCAGTGAAAAAAACGAGCAGAAAAAAGAAGCTCAGTGTAGAAGGCAGGAGGGTTTTATGGGAGATGATTACAGTCGTTTTTACAGCGTTTTTTAGAAAACGAAAAACGCTGAAAAAACGGACGTTTTTCTGTGCAGTGGAGACAGAGCCTTAAAGATTCAGTGAATCAGAAGCAAATTGAGGATTTGTTACATCCAACAGAGGGCACTTGAGCTTCTCAGCTCCTTTCCCATAATGCCTTGTGATATAAAGAAATGTTAGAAGTTGATGTGTAACAGAAAAGACATAAGTTTTAGAGCATTTAAGGAACACATGCAAACAAAAAGCGAATTCAATCCTATTCATCTGCACTACAGTTTTATGCACAAATTCATCCCAAGAACAATGTACAATCATGTAATCAGCATCTCATACACTGGAGCTGCTACACCAACATGGAGGGGATTTTCGGACTCCCGGAATAAGGTCACAATTTCTAGGCACCAACATTTTTCTTTTTTTGTTCCCCGGTGTAATCAGCCCTTGACATATTCGATGCTGATGTGCTGCCCCTGTTGGGGTGGGATTTTGCCTCATAGCCTCCTTCCATGTAATCTCTTGTATCCTGCATTACAAGCAGAGTCAGCGCTGACATCTGGAGCCTCCAGTATCTGCATGAGACCTGCACCCGATAGTCGGGGCATTCTCTTTATATGACACCAAGTCACAACTACTTATTGGTCTAAAGTGGCCGAGACAGTGTCAGCGTTGCGTAGCAGGTCTTTGATTATACGCATTATCATATTGTATATACAGCTCACAATACCACGCTGCAGGGCACTCGATTACACGGGGAAAGAAATTGCACGGCTTGAGAAATCGGGCTCTGAGTACCTTTAAACAGACAAGAGCGCAGCAGAATTACTCTCCGCAATTACAGACCCCTGAAGAGTTTATTGCTCTTGTATTAAGGAACCAGGGAGACCTTTATTGGGGAAGAAAGAGAATGGAGCCGCAAACCTGAGATTTCCCGTACTCTCTATTACAACGAGGCTGGAGAAGCATTGTGTCCTGCAGCTGATAATCTCAGGCCTTACAGGGAAAAGTCACTGGTTCGGTTCAATAAGATATAAACAGCCCTTTTCCCTGTTTTGAAAGAAATCCACAATTTTTTTTATTTAGTTGTAAATTTTTTTTTTAAAAATACCAAAGATTATTAAAGGGGTTTTTTCCACAATGTAATGTTGACGTGGGATCCTCCAAAATGGGTATTTAATCACTTTTCTAAATATATGTGATTACCAAAATTTCAGTCTGAGAGAGCTACAGGCTGCCTTACCTGCCCTTAGGCTAGGTTCGCACGGTGTATTTGCAGGGCGTAATTACGCCCCCGCAATTACGCCGTGTGACCCGGGGGTGGGAGCGGGGGACTGAGCAGGGGGCCGGCACTTCGCCGGCCCATAGACTTGAATTGCCAGCGGCGCGTATTTGCGGCTAGTAATTCACATGTCAATTATCTCCCCGCCCGGCGGGGAGAGGAGACGTAATCCACAGTTCTCTATGAGAACTGTGAATTACCGTAATGAATGGACCGTTTTCGGCCCGTAATAGGCGCACTCCGGCGCGTAATACGGCCCATTTTAAGCCGAGTGAACATGGCCTAAGTTACTTAAAAGCTTCTATTAGATACGACCTGACAAGAGCTGCTGGCCGGGCTTGCACAGAGAACACTTCTTATCTGATGAGAGTGAGCTGAAGAAGCTTTCAAGGCATCGGGTAGAAATATGTTGTCTTTTGTATACAGAAACCACTAGTTGTAGTGTGAATATCTGAGTAGATCCCGGCTTTAGCTGATGACAGAGAACATGAAGAAGCTTTCAAGCTGCTGTGGAGAAAAGGTGTTGTCTTTTGTATACAGAATCCACTAGTTGTAGTTTGATTATTTGAGTGAACATTTCACACGATCCCTTATGCATGGGTCTGTGCTCTGGCTGTGTCTCTCGCTCTCTCAGCTCAGCGTGGCTTGTTTATATTTGCTTCTTAGCAGATAAGGCACGTCCTGGCAAAACCCCTTTAAAGGCAAGGTTTGTAAAAGTGCAGTGCATAGCAATAGACGGCTGCTTTTAACCACATGTACATTTGTTATGAAGTTCTCGGAGTTGTGGCTAGATCAAGTGGAAGATCGAGTAGTTGGTGTGGTAGGCAGGGACTTCTTAGACTTCTGGTACTCCTATGTACTCTTTGCTTCTCTTTTACATCTGGGTGTCACTGGAGCCTTAAAGGGGTTGTCTCACTACAAGGATCGCATTTTATGTTAAAGATCTTGCAAAAACAAGTCACTTTGCAATATGTGTCCATTAACAGTGTCCTAACTATTCCTAGATATCCCCTCTGTATGGGCTGCATCAGCTCCTCAGGTCACTATAGCTACAGACCCTGTTTGATCTCTCCTGATAGGCTGCAGCACTGGTTGCTATAAGCTACAGACCTGGTTTCTACTGCAGCCTAGTAGAAGCCAGTAAACACGTCCCTGAATTCAAAGTGAAACCAAGAAAACAGGACTGAGGCAAGATGAATCGATGTAGTGAGACAACCCCTTTAAAGCCATCCACAGTACTATATGCAGTCATACACATACAACTGTGACACCCTACCACTAAGTACAAAGCTAATAGAGTTGTATGCCTGATGCTTATCTAAACAGACATTTAATCCCAGATTTCAAGTATTGTTATAGAGTACCAAAGTTTTAATTTAAAATATACACAGAATTTATTACTTCGGTGAATAGGGGATCAGTCCAGTGGCGTACCTTTGGCTGCGTAAGCAGCTTTACAGGGGTTCTCCATGATATAACATCTGTATGCTGGACTCCCAGAATTAGTCATAGTTAAAGGGGTATTCCCATATCATTCCTGCTTTAAACATGTAGGAAAAAGGTAAATATACATTGTTATCCAATACATTTCTGTTCAGATATTCCTTAATTTCAATATTTAATCACCATGTTTACAGATGCTTTACTATGTAACCCACCACCCTTCTGTCTTATCATGGGGACAGGAGATTACTGAGAGAAAGATTAAAGGGGTTGTCTCACTACATTGATTCATCTTACCTCACTCCTGTTTTCTTGGTTTAACTTTGAATTCAGGGGCGTGTTTACTGGCTTCCACTAGGCTGCAGTAGAAGCCAGGTCTGTAGCTATAGCAACCAGTGCTGGCAGCCTATCAGGAGAGACCAAACAGGTCTGTAGCTATAGCGACCTGAGAAGCTGATGCAGCCCATACAAGAGGGGATATCTCAGAATAGGTAGGACACTGTTAATGGACATATATTGCAAAGTGACTTGTTTTTGCAAGATCTTTAACATAAAAAAGCAGCAATCCTTGTAGTGAGACAACCCCTTTAACTCTTTAGAGATACTGAACAGAGAGGCCTCAGTAAGTTTGTGCTGTCATGTAGCTACAGAGTGACACTTAGGCCATGTTCACACGGCTTAAAATGGGACGTATTTCAGTCCGTAATTCGGGCCGTACTGCGCGAATTGCGGCTGGAATACGTCCCAGTCATTACTGTAATGCACAGTTCTCATAGAGAACTATGGATTACGTCTCCTCTCCCCGCTCGGCGAATCCGCCATGGGGGGAGATAAGTGACATGTCATTTACTAGCGGCATATACGCGCCGCTAGTAATGATAGTCTATGGGCTGTTGAGGTGCCCTTTAACTCCTTTAACTGTATACCCAACCCAGGTTTGCCTATCTCCATATAGCAATGTCAGGTGGTTCTGCGCTGCAGTAGCAAACATAGTCATATGAACATGAGTGGTTCAGTTTGACACATTGGCCCTCTTTTATTATCTCTGTCTAAGCATTAGACAGCTTAAGCTTAGGCTGTCTAAAAATCTGACAGATTTATCACCATAGCTTATGTAGATGGATATCTTTTTTAGACCAACTTTCATTTGGTTTACTTTTCATTCCAGAATTTTGGCTCATTTTTAGCACAGATTAAGCACAGCATGTCATGCAATTGCCATGCCCTTTTCCCTGTGAAGCAACGCCCACTTTCCGCTAAACCACGCCCCTGTTTGAGAGTGTGCGTAAAGTGTCTAAAGCCTATAATAAATATGTTTGCAACATGCTGCGCCACTTTTCGTTGCATTTTAAAGGGGTTGTCTCATCACACTTTTTTTATATAGCAGCTTTCATTCATATATCCTGTCTCTTCCTGGTCAGACTGTGCCTGGCAGTGATTAGCATATCAGCTCTGTATTTAAAGGTCTGCTAATTACTCTTTCATGAGAGCAGGAGATGTTTATCTAAAGTCCCGAGAAGCTTCAGAAATAAACAAAAGCATTTAGTCCCCTTTGTTTGTTAGATTGGATAACACTCAAGCCCTTAAGCTGTCGGCAATTCTATGTGCCCACCTGTGTAATGAAATCATCCTTGCTTTCAGACAAGACAAGCAGCGGGGCGAAGCAGGTCGGTAACCAAGAGAAACCTGAGAGCACTCAGAGCTGATAAAATCACTTTTATCTCCTCAACAAAGAAAAATAGACAAAGCAATGTATTTGGAAAACAACTTAATTTACTGTTCCCTACATGTTGAAAGCTAGACAACCCCTTTAAGACACTTTGCTGGTGCAGCCACAATAGTATATGGGGGCTGTTGTGTTTACTCTTATGTCACACATTGGCTGCTTTCCATCTGATTTTAGGTAACGACTACTTGTGTCACTTAGGTCTGTACTAATCTGATCTATGCACCTTTCAATATAAGTTGTTTAGTTTGAAAATAACACATTGCTCAACAGATTCTCTCTCAAATGTACTTTATAGATGTTTTATGGTTTAGATATTTTTATAAGTGCTGCATACTGAGTGGTGGGATGGAAATTGCAAAATGTGTACAATTAGCACAAGCTTCCCAGGCCGATTCCCACGCTCGACTGTCTCTCACTCACTGTTCCCACATAGCACCTAATCACTCCTAGGAATTAGTTTGCTACATTTACTGTCTTAAATCACTCTGAAGTACTTTTAGGCCTTCTGAAGAATAACGTTTACAGAAAGGTGGATGTTCTGGCTGGAATACAAGGTAAAAAATGCTGTCAGTATAGTGTAGGCACAAAGAGGTAAGTCCCCCCGGCACCCCTCCCCCTTTGCTTAAAACCCTTTTTAGGGTTTGATGCCCGGAGCCAAGGAAAACTTAAAAAAGAATTTCCCGTTTAAAATCTTTTTCAAACCAGCCAAAAAATTTTTTCCTTTTTTTTACAGAAAAATTGGGGAAAACCCGAAATTTTCGTTTTTTGCAAAAAAAAGGAAAAGGAACAGGGTGCCCCAGTTTTTTTTGTCGGAAAAAAGGGGGGGGTTAAATTTGGCAACTTCCCCCCCCCGCAAAAGTCCCAAAGGAAATTTTTGGGGGGGTGGTTTTTTTAACTACCTAATTTAAAGTTTAAAATTAAAAAGTTAAGGACCCTTGAGTGGGGTTTTAAATTGCTATGGGGAATTTTCGGGGGAAAAACCCTTTTTTTCTTTTTTGAAACCAAAAAAAGCTGTCTAAGGGGCCCCCAGGGGGCAATATTTAAAAGGGCCTGTTCAAGGGGGGGAAAATTTGGTTTTCAGGACCAAAAAACCCGGGAAAGGGAAGCAGCTTGGTGGGGAAGGCCCAAAAATGTTGGGGGCAATTAAATTTGAAAATGGAAAAAAAACACAAGATGGAAAATTCAAACTAACTTGGTCCCGGGGCTTAAAGGGAAGAAAAATTTGGCCCCGTGGTGCAGGAAAGAAATTTGGGGGAAAGGTCCCGGGAAACAGGAACCCCCGGAAAATAATTGGGGGGGCCCCGGTCCCAAAAAACCCCGAAAAAGAAACTGGAAACCCACAGTCTCAAAGTTTAACCCCCAATTAAAACACACTACACTGGCATGAATTTAAAAAAAAAATGCAGGGCCCAAAAAAAGTCCCCCCGCCCACAGCAGCACATGCCCCCCCCCCGTTTGGAAAATTCCCAGGGGACCATTTCCCCGGGTTATCCCCCGAGGAGGTGGGAAAGGGGCAGGGGTCCCGGAAAGAGAAACCCAAAAAAAGAACTTTTTTTGGGAAACAAACCAGTTCCCCCCCCGTTTTTTTTGGGGAATGAAGAAGGATGATTTCAATCCCCAAAAACAACCCTTCCCCCCCTGGGGAAAACTTTTGGGGGGGGGGAACCCTCATCCCTTTTGGGGATTCCCCTTTTTTGCAAAAAGGGGGAAGGAAAAGACTGCCCCCCCGTAAATTAAGGTAAAAGGGTGGGGGCCCCAAGGGGAAAAATTTAAAAATTTTTTTTAAACCCAAAAACCTCCCCCCTCGGGGAAGAGCCAAAATTTTTAAAAGGAAACATGTCCTTGGGGTTTTTTATAGCAGGAAAAATTGGGTCCGAAACAGGGAAAACCAGGGGGGGAACCCCAAAAAAAGCCCGGGGTCTATAAGAAAGCCCTTTCAAGGTCCCCCCCGGAGTTGGCCCCCAGCCAGTCCCCCCCCAAACCTGAAACCCCAAACCGAAAAGCCCTTTTTTGGGGGGGAAACTGGAAAAAACCCAATTTTGGCCCCGCGACAGCCGTGAAAACCCGAAAAGCTCCCGGAGAAGAAACTTTTATGGAGGGTTTTTGGGGCCAAAAACCCCCTTGGGTGCAGTGGTGGGGGAAAACCCCGTTTTTTAAGGAAATTTCAGGAAAAAATTCGGAACCCTTTTTTTTTTTTTATTTTTCAAACAAAAAGGGTTTTGGGACCAAAATATTAAGTTCCCCCCGTTTTTTTTAAATTGAAAAAACCAAAATTTAAAATTTTTTTTCATAAAAATAAAAATGCAAATTTTTTTATTTTTTAAAAATCATGTGGGTTTTCGGGATTTTTTTTTTTTTTTTGTTCTCAAAAGGTTTTAAAAAAGAACCTACCCATTAAAAAAAATTTCAGGGCCTCCCCCTTTTTTTTTGGGAGGGGGGAAAAAAAATGAAAAAATTTGGGCCCCTGAAACAAATAAATTTTTTTTTTCCCCTGTGGGGTTTTTTTTTTGTGGGTGGGTGTTGGGGTTGGGGGTGTGGTTTTTTTTGTGTGTTGGGGTTTTGTTTGTTTTGTGTGTGGGGTGGTAAAAATATTAAAAATGTTTTTTTATTTATTATATAAAATAATATATATTTTAAAGGGTGTTTTGGAAACATACGGGGATATAGGGAAAAAAATTTTTTTATGGGTGTGCAATACAACCTCCCCCTTCCCCAAAAAAATTTTGGGGACCCCAAAAAAAAATTTTTGAAAAAAAAACTGAAAAAGCAAATTTTGGGGGGAGGTGGAAAAATCCTAAAATTTTAATTTAGAAAAAGAAAAAATAGAATTTACAGATTAAAAGTTTTTAAATCTGGGGTTAAATTTTTAACAAATTTTAAAGGAAAAAATTTTGGGTTTTTAAAATTCCCCCAATTTTCCCCAGTTGGGCCCACAAATGCCCCCAAAAAATTTGGGAAAAAAAAGTAGCCAAAAAAAGTTTTGGGTGGAAAAAAAGAAAAATTTAGCCAAAAAAAACCCCAAAAGCTTGGGGAAAACCCAAACCCCCACTAAAAATTTTGGTGGGTTTCCCCCCATGATTGGGGGAAAAAAAGAGCCCATTTAGAAGTTTTAGTGTTTTTTCTCTGAAAACCCCAAAATGGTTTAAAAAGGATCCAAAAATTCCACCATTTGTTTTTGGGAGAAAGGGAATGGGGCAGCAATCCCCCGGATTTGTGGTTTTCCCACGTAAAAAAAAAGCAAAGACTTTTTTTTAAGTTATCATCAATTTAACCATTAAAAAACCAATTTATCAAAAAAATTCAGGAAAAAAATTGGAAAAAATCGCTGGGGGGTAAGGGTTCAAGGGGGTAAAACTCTTTTGGATGCTTTTTGTTCCGGGTTTGGGCCCCTTTTAAAACGTCCACTGCAAACCTCAAACGGAAAAGCCCCCTTTCCTTAAGGGAAAAAAAAACGAAAGGGGCCCCCAGGGAAAAACTTCCAGGGAAAACAAAAATTCCCGTTTAAAAAAAAATCCACCGGGCCCCTCCCCCCCCCTTTGCCCCAATTGGAAAAAAACCCACAGTTTCAAAGGGGAAGCCCCTTTTTTTAAGCAAGGGTCCACCCAAGGGCCAAAAGGGTTTTGGGAAAATGGGGCCCCGGGGAATTTATTTAAAAATTTGGAAAATGGGGGAAAAATGGAAAAACCCCGGTTTTTTGGGGGTCAAAAAATGAAATCCCCCCGATTTTTTAAGTTTTTTTTTTTTGGGAAAAAAAGTTTTGGGGGGGCCAAAATTCCCCCGGACCCCGAGGGGGAAAGGACAAAACCCAAGGTTTAAACAAACGCCCCCCGCAAAAACCCTGGGAAACACTGGGGGGGGGGTTTGGGGGGGGGGAAAGGGTCTTTTGGGGGCCCTGGGCAAGCCCTTTTCATGTCCCCCGGAAAAAGGCCCCCATTTAAAGCAGAGGCTATGTTTTAGGTTCTAGAAAAAACATTCCTTCCTTCCCCCTTTTAGATTTCCCTTCCTTTTTTTAAGGGGGAAAACCCTGCAATTTTTCAAACAAGATAATGCCCCGAAAACCCCAATTTTTTGCGCAAAAACAACAAAATCAATGGGTAAAGTAGGAAAAAGGACCCCCCGGGGAAAATGGAAAATGGCCCGCCTGCAAGTCCCCCCGAAACCCTTTACACCTAAGAAGGAAAAAAAATTTTGGGGAAACAAAAAGAAAAGGTTTCCCCACAAAAAGGCCAAAACGGGTTGAAACAGTTTGAGGGGGGCCCTTAAAATTTGGAAAACCTGAATTGGGGGGAGCATTCCCCCATTTCTTAAAATTGAGAAAAAATGGGGCTTTCCCCCCTGTAACCCCCCGCCCCTCCCGTTTTAATGTTGTAAAAAAGAAGGGGGGGAAACCCCCCAAAAAAGTGGGGTTAAAAAAAACCCCTTGGGTCCCAACTTTTTTGGGATTTGGTTTTTACGCCAAAAGGGAAAAGTTGGAAAAAAAATATTTTTCACCCTTTAAAAAGATTTCATTCCCCTCCCCGTTTTAAAAAAATTTTTTGGAACTGTGATTTGTGGGTTTTATTCCCTTAAAACCTTTTTTTTGAAAAGTTTTTTTTACCTCCCCCATCATTGGGATTCCAAAATTTTTTTATTTTTCCCCCAAAATTTTGTTTAGTGGGCCCCCCAAATTTTTTTTTTGGAAGTTTTAGGGTTTTTAAATTTTAAAATTTTAAAAAGAAAAATTTAAAAATTTAAAAGGGGTTTTTTTTTGCCCACTAAAATCAAAAATTTTTTAAAAGATGGGGGAAAAAAGGGCAAAATAAGCACTTTTGTAAAAATTGGGGTTTTGGCCCTTTTCCCCAAAGTCCCTTAAGGGAAAAGGGAAAAAAAAAGCTTTTTCTTTGCATCTAAAAAAGGCCCAAATTTCTGCAGGGGGAGTGGTTGGGAAAATGCCCCCCCCCCTTTTTTTGTGATGGCTTACCCGCAAATTTAATTCCCCCAAACCCGGTTTTTTTGGAAAAACCCCCCCCCGGGCGGGAAAATGCCCCCCCTTTTCGCCGTGAAATTTTGGGTTTCCCCGTAAAAATTCCCGCAAGTGGCCTCCCGGTTTCCCCCTAAAGCTCCTATCCCAAAATCCTGGGTAAAAAGGGGGTGGGCAAATTAAATCAGGGCCCTAAAAAAGATTTCCCCTCTTTCCCCCCTTTTTAACAAAAAGCCCTTTTAAAACTTCTCCCCCCCCCCTCTATAACACAAGCCCCTTAAAGTTTGCCTTACCTTCCCCCGCCTGAAATTAAAAAGTGATTTGGGGGGGGGGGGAGGGGAGAGTTTTCATTCCCCCCCCAACCCCTGTTTTTTTGAAATTCCCCCAAAATAAACAACCTGTTTTGTTAACCCCCTTTTTGTTAAAAAATTTAAAAAAGGAGGGGTGTGGGGAAAACCCGAATGCCGCCAAAACCCTAAGCCCGCAAGGGGGGTGCAGGAAGCTAACCCCCTTTCCAAAACCTTCCTTCCCCCCTTTTCCCAACCTTGGCCCAACCCCAAATTTAGATGTTACCAAACTTTCAGTGGGGGGGGGAAACCGCCCCCCTGGCAGGGATAAAAACGCCTTTCAGGAAAAAAAAGGACTCCCCATGGATTAAAAAAACTGAAAATTTTAAACTCAAGTTTTTACAAAAACCCTTTAAACCCAAAAAAAACCCCCCTTTAAAAAATAGAAAAAAAAAAATGGTTTTATTTTGTTAATTTTTTTTTTAAAATTTTTTAAAATTCCTTTTGGGGGAAAATAAAAATTTGGGGATACCCTTTGGGTTCAAGTTAAAATTTTCCCAAATTTTACGTTCCTTTTTTTAAATTGGGAAACTGGTTAAAGTTTAAAAAAAAAAAATTTTAAAGGGTTTTCCCCAAAAGTTTTTTTAAAAGAGGCCAGGTTTTTATCCCCCCCCCACCAAATTAAAAAATACAATTAAAAAAAATTAAAGTTGGGAAAAGGAAAAAACCCCGGGTTTGGGAAATTTTTCCTGAAAAAGGGAGGGAAATTTTTTTTTTTTTGTTTTTAATAACATAAAAAGAAAGGGGTTTTTGTTTCTAATATGTAAATAAAAGTTAAAACCTTTTTGATTAAAAGGGAAACCCAAAAAAAAAAAAAAAAAAATTTTTTTTGGGTTTGGAATAAAAAAAAAAAAAAAGAAGCCCGGTTTTTTTCCAAACCCCCGGAATTTTATGACCCTTTAAAAAAGGGTATGTTTATTTAAAAAACCCCGGGGTCCATTAAAAGAAAGGGGCCCCCGGGCCCCCAAAAAGGCCGTCCCCTTTTTTTTCCCCGCCCGATTCAGGGCCCCCAGCCCCCCGTTTTAAACCCCCATTTTTTTTTTTAATTTTGGGCCCCCCCCGCCCCCTTTTTCAGGCGCAACCACATAGCAAAACCCCCTTTGGGACTTTTGTAATGCGCCCCCCCTCCTTTAAAGGGGGGGGCGTGGGGAGGGGGGGGCCCCCACCCAAAAACTGTAAAGAAAAACTTTTAAAAATTTTCCAAAAACTTTAGGTTTTTTTTCCCCTTTTTTAGCGCATTAAAAAAAGCTGGAGCCAAGGGTAAACCCCCTTTTTTTAAAGTGTTTACCTGAGAAAGGGAAAAGGTTTATATGAGGGGTAGAATTCCCCCTGAATTTTATACTCGCCGGGAGAGCAAAGGTTAAAAAAACTCCCGGGGGCATTTCCCAGCCTATAAAAAAAGCGCCCATTTAAATTTACCGGACGGCCCAAAATTTTATTTTCATTTTCTGGCCCCCCCGATGTTTCCCCTTTTTGACTATTTTTCTGAAAATTTGGAATAGCAGGCCCCGGGAAAGGGCCCCCGTTTTTTTTGTAAATGGTTTTTAAAATTTACCAAAAAAAAAAAAAAAAAATTTTTTAAAAAAAAAAAAGTTTTTTTTTCTTTTTTACAGAAAATTTGCTTTTTTTTTTTTTCAGATTTTTCCGATAAATTAAAATTTTTTCCTTTAAATGAATATTTTGGGTTTTTCCTATTTATTTTTTTGTTTGTGATAAAATCGGTTTTTATGCTTTCTAAATTTTCCCCGGGTTTACGCCCCCCTGTTTGGGGAAGAGGGACGCCCAAAAACCCCCCTTTTTCCGCAGTGGAAAAGGAAGCCATTTCCCCCCCAAGGGAAAAACAGTAAAGGGGTAAAAAAAAAGACCAAATATTGCCAAAAAAGCAAAAAATGCAAATTTTTTTTTTACAGGGGTTGTCCCCCTTTTTTCAAAAAACAAAATTTCCCCCTTTTTTGTTTAAAAAAAGCTTTTTCAGAAAAAAAAGTCACTTTTCAAAAAAAATTTTTTCAATTAAAAAAAATGGGTTTTAAACCCATTCCCCAGAAAATCCCCTCCTATAAAGGGGGGGCCCTCACTCCCCAAGGTGCATAAGCTAAAAGACCCCCCCTTTTTGATTCTCCCCTGAAAAGGGGCCCGAGGGGGTTTGGGGTTTTAGCTACCAAAAACCTTTGGCTTTTTCCAAATTTCAGCCTAGTAGAAAGGCCCGTAAACACCCCCCTTTAATTCCAAAATGAAAACCCAAGGGAAAAAAAAGGGACTGAAAAGGGGGAGATTTTAAACCAAAAGTTTTCTAAAAACAAAAACCCCTTTTAAAAGGGCCTAAAAAGGAAAAAACTTTATAATAGAGCAAATAAAAAAAGTAAAAAATTAAAAAAACCGGAAATCCCCCCCCGTGGAAAAATTTGGGGAAAAAAGACTTTTGGTTTTTTAAAAAACGCCCCCGAAAAAAAGGATGCCCCCAATACAATTTTTTTTTAATTCAACCCGAAAAAAGTACAATCTGAAGAAAAAATTATTCCCAACCCGGGGAAAAAGAAAAATTTTGGGTTCCCCCCAAAAAATAACTAAAAAAAGCCCAACCCCTAAAATATTTAAATAAAGAAAAAATTGGGATTGAAAAAGTTTCCCCCATCCAAGGGGGGGGTTTTTTTGTTGCCCCTAAATGTTTTTCCCCAATTTAAGAAATTTTTTAAAAAACCTTTTGGGCCCCAAAATTTTTCGGCTTTGGGAAAAGGGGCCCGGGGCGCGGCGGGGGGAGTGCCCGGCCCCGGCCCCCTAGCAAAAAGCATTTTTTATGGCCGCGTCCCCCGCCGTAAAAAAATTTTATTTTGGCCAAATTTTTTCCCTTTCCCCCCCCCCCCGGGGGATTCCCCCCCGAGGCCCGGGGGGGAGTGAACCCGGAAACCATAGTTTTTTTCTATGAGAAAAAATGGTTGGGTTACCGTAATGAAAAGGGACGGAATTTGGGGGCCGAAATGGCCCGCGGAAAAAAAAAGGCGCGCGGTAATTTGGCCCCCCCAATCCCCCCACCCAAAAAAAAACCGTTTGAACAGGCCTTTGGTGGTTTTCACATTGGGTTTTGTTTTTGTAAACCCTTTTTTTTTTTGTTTTTTTTTTTGTTTCAGGAAGGCACAAGGGAATTAAAAGGGGGTTTTGGGGCCCCGATGTAATGTTTTTAACCGGGGGGATTTTTTCCCCCAAAAGGGGGGATTTTAAACACTTTTTTTTTTAAAAAAAAAATTTTTTTTACCCAAAAAATGGGAAAATTTTGAAGCTACAAAACATTGCTCAGCCCCCGGTTTTTTTTTCCCGACATTTTAAAATTTAGACACGGGCCCCCGGACCCCCTTTAACGAGGACCCGAAACTGGCTCTTTTTTTGTGTTTTCATTTTTTTTAAACTGGGTGACAGGGGAACAAAGAAAGGGGGGGTTTTCAAGGGTTTCCCGGGGAGAAAAAGGTGCAGTGTATTGGGGCTGTCCCCCCCGCTGATAGAGGGAAACCACTTGGGTTTTTTTTAATGGTTTTTTATTTTAATAAAACCTTTTTGGGAAAACGCCCCCCTGCCCTTCCCCCCGCCTCTGGTTTTTCCCAAAACCCCACCTTTCCCCCTCAAACCCCTTTTTAGCCCCGGTTGATGATGCCCCCGCCCCTACCTTTTTTTTTTTATCTTCTCTCCGGGAAACAAATTTAAAAGGGAAGGGACTCCCCTTCCCCTGGCAAAAAAATCCCTTTTAAAGCTAAAAACCCTTTGCTGCAAAAAAAAAACAAAAGTCAAAAAAACGTACCAAAGTAAAAACCCCCCTAAAAAGCCAAGGCCTGAAAAGGCCTTTAAAAAAACCAGCTTAAAAATTTTGGGATTTTTTTTTCCATCCTGTTGGGGAACCCGCCAAAAAATCTTTTTTAAAATTTTTTAAGTGGAAAAACAGATTTTGTTTTAAAAGCAGGGGAAATTTTGGGAAAATTTTTTTGGGGGGGCAAAAAAGTTTTAATTTAAAATAAATTTAAACTGCAGAAATTTTTTTTTTTAATTTTTTTTTTTTTTAAAACGGAACCCTAAAAAATTTTTTTTTTTTTTTTTTACCCCCATTCACATTTCACAAAAAAAATAACCTGTTTTAATTTTTTTTATGATCAAAAGGTTTTAAATCCCCCACAAGTTTTTTTCAAAGGGGCCCCCTGTTTGTAAAAACCAAATATGTTGGGAAAGTTTTTTTTTTTTTTTTTTGTTTTTTTTTGTAAAACCCTGGGGCCCCCCAAAAAATTTTTTTTTATTTTTTTTAAAAATTGGTTTTTTTTTTTGAAAAAACAACTCGGTAAAAACAACAAATTTTCGTGGGGAAAAAGGCCCACTTTATTAAAAAAATTTTTTTAAATTTAACAAAGGGAAAAAGAAAAAAAAAAAAATGTTTTTTACCCAAAAAGGGGAAATTAAGACTCCCCCGGCCCCCCAATTTTCCTTCCTTAAAACCCCCCACCCCGGAAAACCAAGGGGGGGTTTTTTTTTTAAAAAAAAAAAACCCTTTGGGGAAAATGGGGGGAAAATTTGGGGGGGTTTCCCCCTTTGTTTTTTAAATTTCCAAAAAAAAACCATATTTTCCTTTTTGGTTTGGGCCCCTTTTTTTCCCCGGCAATTTTTTTTCCCCCGTTCCCTTCAAAAATGCCCTTTTTTTCAAAAAAAAAATTTTCCAAAACTTAGGGCTGGTTTTTTTTAAAAAACAATTTTCTCAATTTTTAAAGGGGGAAAAATTAAATTTAAATTTGGAACTTTCCAACAAAACCAAAGGGGAAGGGGGGCGGGAGCCCAAAAATTTTGGGGGGGGAAAATTTTTTAAACTTTAAAGGGGGGAAACCCCTTAAAAAAACCTGCGGCCCCCGGGAAAATTTCCCAAAAAACACCCAGGGAAAAAAGCCCCAAAAAAGGGGGGGGGGGGGACGCTCGGGCCCCCCTTTTTAGTTTTTTTGGGAAATTTTATAGGGAATACCAAAATTTTCCCGCCGATTTTGGGTTTGTCCCCGGGAAAAAAGTGGTTGAAATTTTAAAGGCCCAAAAATTCTTTATTTGAATTTTTTTATGTGTGTGGGGTAGCAAAAATTAATAAAAGGGGGAAACCCCGTTTGGGGGAAAAAATGTTTTTTTGTTTCCCTTTTTTTTTCCCTTTTTTTTTGCCCCCGTTTTCCCAAATTCCCCGTTCCCCCTTCTAAAAATGTTGGGGGAAAAAAGTTTTTTTCCCAGGAATAATCTAAAAAGTTTGGGGGGGGCCCCCCGGGTTTAATCCAGGGGACTGGGAAGCCCCAAATTTTCCCCGGCCGCTTGGGGGCCCACAAAAGAAAAAAAAGGCCCTTTTTTTTTTAAAAAATTGGCCCCGGAAAAGGAACATAGTCCCCCCCCGGGAAAAAATTTTCCCCAAAAAGTGCCCCTAAAATTTTTTTAAATTTTTTGGGGCCGCGGGAAAAAGGAAATTTTTTTAATTGGGGAAGGAAAAAGTAAAACCCTGGGGGCCAGAAAAAATTGGGATTGAAAGGGGGAAGACCAGGGGGGCCAAAAAGTAGGGAAAATTCCCCCTGTGGGGGCTTTTGGGTTTTTTTGGGCATTTCGTGGGGTGCCCGTTTTACCCCATAGGAAAAAAACCCCCCTGGTTTTCCCGGGGGGGAAAAAGTAAAAGATCCCATGTTGGGGGAATTTTGGAAAAACCAAATTTTCCCGGTTTTTTTTATGGAAGGGTAAAAAAAATTTTTTGGGGGCCATTGGGGTTTACGCCGGTTAAACCAAAAAGGGCCCCCGGGGTCCCCGAGGGGGAAAGGGAATTTTTTCTTGTCCCCAAAATGGGGAGGACCCCCATTGTAATTTTTAGAGGTTGTCCCCCCCCAAAAGGGGTTTTAAGTTTTAAAAAAGGGTTTTAGAATCTAGAAAGTAGGGGGCCTTTTTGTTTCTTTGGGGAAAAATTGGGGGTAAAATTTGGGGAAATGGAAACCCTTCCAGGGTTTGGCCCCCCCTAAGTTTTTTTCCCAAAGGTTTTCCAGATTTTAAACCTGCCCTGCCCCAAAAATAGTGGAAAAAGGGGGGGGGCCCATTTTTGGGAATTTTTTAAATTTGGGCCCCCCCGTTTTTAAACCCAAATAAAAGGGCCCTTTTTGGGTTCCCGCGTGGGTTTCCCCAAAAAGATTCCCGCTATTTCCGTTCAAACCCCCTAAACCCCCCCATCTTTTTTAAAATCAAAAAGGCGGTTTGGGCCCCTGTGGAAATTTTTGGGGTTGGTTTTCCCAACGGTTTGCCCGGAGGGAGGTTTATTTGGGGGTTTTAAACCCAGTTTTTTTGCCCCCCGCTTTGGTCCCAAAGGGAAACCCCGCTGTCCCCTTATTAAGGGGGTTAAATTTGTGGGGGTTTCCCGGAGGGTAAATTTGGGGTATAGAGGGGGTAAAAAAGGGTTATAATGGAAAAAAAATTTGGGGGAGAACTTTTTGATCCCCTTGGGGGGCCCGGGGAAAGTGCCCGAAAATTGGCTATCCCTTTTCCCCCACTAAATTTTGAGGTTTTTGGCGCTATGGTTGTTAAAAATATGTAACCCCGTTGGGGAAATTAATACCCCCCTTTTTGGGAGCCCCCCCCCTGGGCCCCAAAAAACGACCATACTTGTGCGGGGGTCTTCCCCCTTTTTTCCAGAAAAAAAAAAGCTGGGAAAAAAGCCTTTTTTTTTTCCCCCGTTAAAGCTTTTTGGTTTTTTAAGTACAGTTGTAAAAAGAATTTTTTGGGGGGGAAAATAATAGTTTTTGGGGAATATGCAACTTGGACCCGGTTTTGCCCTTTTCCCTGGGGGAAAAATGTCCCCGTTTTTTCCAGGGTCCAAAAAAAAAGTTTTTTTCTATTTTTTTCTTTTAGAAGGGGGGTAACGGAATGTTTATAGATCTGGTTGCATTGACTAGGTATCAAAACCCCAAGATAAGATAGAGTGTGACTTTGCCATTTAAATGGGTAGTGCACGGCCCAGCGGGGGTTGGACGGTCCTCTCAGCCACAGGCCCTCTGATTTTATCTTCATTGACCCTGAAAGCCTGACAGGGAGCCATAAGGTGAAGATGTTTCTAGGAATTTTAGATAAGGCATGTTCCGGGTCTGTGATGTACAGTAGGACATCATCTGCAAACGCGGATACTTTGATTTGTGTCGAGCCAATCTGAATCCCCTCAAAGGGTACATTTGTACAATATTTTTTTTTATTAAATATTTATTTTTATTTTATTTTTTTCTACACTTTTTTTTCTTTTCCTTTTATTTTTAATCCCATTAAGGGATAACTATTGTAGACTTTTTCAAGCTTAGTAATGTATTAGCATACTACTGTATACTCCTGTGTGCTAATACATTATACTCTGTATCAGTATGACACAGACTGCTGTCAGGGCAACAGCTTGCTATACCTCAGGGCTGACTGTACAGACATTCCCTGGGCTCCATCGGGTCGCCAGGAGTCTTGATGACCCGATGAAGCAGTGGAATCCACTTTGATTATGCCGTGATCAAGAACTGCGGAAATCGAAGGGTTAAACGCCGGGGATCAAAGGTTTCCTCCACTCCCTGACATTTACAGACACTGCTCTAGGAACGGAGCCCTTAACCAGCACAGCTGCAGCGCTGGGAGCCGCAGAACCCCTCTACCTGCAGCGACGTCTTTAGCAGTCGGATGAACTGCACCGCCTATTATCAAAAGACAGTGGGAGGGTTGTCAAGGAGTTAAACACTTAGAAGGCTTGTCTCGTTTTTTAAGACTCACTTTTTCCATACCTTTTAGGGTTTGTTCACACGGCTTATTTTGTGGCGTAATTGCCACTCAGTTTGCCGCGTATTGCGCTTTATATGCGGCGAAATGCGCGCCGCAATTACGGTAATTCATGGTTCTCATAGAGAACTATGAATTACGCCTCGTCTTCCCGGGCATACAATACCGATCGTATTGTGCGCCGGGGGAGTAAAGTGACATGTCAATTGTTTGCGGCGTGTAAGCAATGCATGTTAATGGGGCCGGCCTCCCCATGCTTGGAAGTAAGTGCTGATCAGCGCGAGCTTCCAAAACACCCGGCGTATTGCGGCACGTATAAGCCGTGTGAGCATACTCTTAGCGTAATATTAAGGTAATACAGGGAGGTCCTCTGTTAAGATTCTGTTCAGAATGGAGAGCAATTACAAAAAAGCACCTCTCTTTCTGCAGGGCCTGTCCCGTCCTACATTACACAGACAACCCATTCATTTGAATAGTGACTCTGTAGTACTTCAGTTTCCTCTGTGGTGGCGATGTAGGGAACTTAAATACGGCCAGGCTTCCTCATAATTTACAGATGATTCCTAGAGATTTCAGCAGGAGGACATTTTTGGCAACATGTATGAATATTGGCGCTGACAGACCAGTTCTAAATAGCTTTAAGGCAGTGTAGAAAGCACCAGAATGTATGGACCTGTTCTTCTGCAGGTCATACATACAGGGCACTGTAGAGCCAATACAAACAAGTCTGGCTCAGGCACCACCCTTTACCCTGGTCTGGGGTGTTCTTCTGCAGGTCATACATTACAGGGCAGTGTAGGCCCAATACCACAAGTCTGGCTCAAAGGCACCACTTTACCCTGGTCTGGCTGTTCTTCTGCAGGTCATACATACAGGGCAGTGTAGGCCAATACCCACAAGTCTGGCTCAGGCACCACCCTTTTCCCTGGTTGGCTGTTCTTCTGCAGATCATACATACAGGGCAGTTTAGAGCCAATACCACAAGTCTGGCTCAGGCACCACCTTTACCCTGGTCTGGCTGTTCTTCTGCAGGGCATACATACAGGCGCAGTGTAGAGCCAATACCACAAGTCTGGCTCAGCCATCACCTTTACCCTGGTCTGGTGTTCTTCTGCAGGTCAAAACATACAGGGCAGTGTAGAGTCAATACCCAAGTCAGGCTCAGGCACCACCTTTACCCTGGTCTGGCTGTTCTTCTGCAGGTCATACATACTGGCAACTGTAGAGCCAATACCACAAGTCTAGGCTTAAGGACCACCTTAACCCATGGTCTGGACATGTTCTTCTGCAGGTCATACATACAGGGCAGTGTAGAGCCAATACCACAAGTCTGGCTCAGGCACCACCTTTACCCTGGTCTGGCTGTTCTTCTGCAGGTCATACATACAGGGCAGTGTAGAGGCAATACCACAAGTCTGGCTCAGGCACCACCTGTACCCTGGTCTGGCTGTTCTTCTGCAGTCATACATACAGGGCAGTGTAGGCCAATACACAAGTCTGCCTCAGCCACCACCTTTACCCTCGTCTGGCTGTTCTTCTGCAGGTCACACATACAGGGCAGTGTAGAGCCAATACCACAAGTCTGGCTCAGGCACCACCTTTACCCTGGTCTGTTCTTCTGCAGGTCATACATACAGGCAGTGTAGAGCCAATACCACAAGTCTGGCTCAGGCACCACCTTTACCCTGGTCTGGCTGTTCTTCTGCAGGTCATACATACAGGGCAGTGTAGTGCCAATACCACAAGTCTGGCTCAGCACCACCTTTACCCTGGTCTGGCTTTTCTTCTGCAGGTCATACATTCAGGGCAGTGTAGAGCCAATACCACAAGCCTGGCTCAGGCACCACCTTTACCTGATCTGGCTGTTCTTCTGCAGGTCATACATACAGGGCAGTGTAGAGCCAATACCACAAGTCTGGCTCAGGCACCACCTTTACCCTGGTCTGGCTGTTCTTCTGCAGGTCATACATACAGGGCAGTGTAGAGCCAATACCACAAGTCTGGCTCAGGCACCACTTTACCCTGGTCTGGCTATTCTTCTGCAGGTCATACATAAAGGGCATTGTAGAGCCAATACCACAAGTCTGGCTCAGGCACCACCTTAACCCTGGTCTGGCTGTTCATAGGATTAGACACATAAATGCGACACCCCCAGAACGCCCCAAATCTTTGTCGCATTAAAAGTGTTGTGCCGGTGCTTATCGCTCCAAAGTATGGAATGTGATTGTTAATACATCTATAGAACAGGTCTACTACAGCTTTTTACTGCCACACCAGTATGCACCTATGCTCATTTTCTTTCTAAAAAGTATTTTTGGATGTGAAAGCCAAATATTGTTTTCTATACTACAGCTTTTTGACACCAGATACCTGACGCAGCCCCTTCATACATGTCGCCCTTTGTGTTCAACTTCTGGTCAATGAACAGGTAGGGATTCACCTTGCATTGCACAGTATAACAGCCATGCTACATGGACGCAAGGAGGTGATCTGTATATAGACCATATTATTGTTTAAAGGGTTGTTTGGTGAACAAATAAAAATAAAAAAAATAACTGGCTTACCTCTATGTTCATGGAGTTCATCTCCAGGTTTCTCGTGTTCATTTGTGAATTTATTATGTTGTATGAGGCCTTTTTTCTCTGCATCTGAGCAGCAACTTTTCCTATTTGAAAGATGATACCCTTTGCTCAGTAAAACTACAAGCCCCATGATCCTTTGCTGCGCTTTATCTATCTTCACCTTCCCAAGTTTAGTCTCAATACATGCTCCCTATTTCCTACCTCGGACTGAAAACTTTGGAAGGCAGCACCAAAAGGGTGTGGCTTTAAAGGTTGTCCTGAAAAAGCCTCTTGGTCACTTGATCTCCCGGGCTCCCCGCAGACCTATCTCCTGTATAGTCAGACTGGTAGAACTACTAGACTTTCCTGTCATCAGACCTCTGATGGAGAACTGCAGGAAGCCCACAGAAAATGTAATAAAGGTCTCACATAGCTGTTCAGTTCCCTGTGCTTCTAAGGTGCAATGGAGCGACAGCTCTACTACCATTTGGAACAGAGGGTGTGTGACACAGTCCAGTAGGAGGGCCCGGAGACTGCACCAATCGGCTGCTGGGGCGGTGGCCGGGCACACCATTTAAACCTCCACAGACCGTCCTGCCTTTGCCTGTGAAAGGTTCTAGCTGCTCTTTTCACCTGTTTTCTTTATTGTGTGTTCCTTGTTACCAGACCTCGGCTTGTGTTCATAACTTCGGCTTGTCTCCTGATTCTGTGTCTTGTTCCTGATTGTGTTCTGACCCCTGGCTTGTTTTTTGGTATTTCTTCTGTCTGATTCTTGGCCTGACGTACCCGTACTGTTGCTGACCCAGTTTGATCGACCTTGCTTTTACCTGACAGCCCTGCACTTAGTAGCATAGGGTCTTCCACTCAGTTGGGGTCTGCCATCTAGGGCAGCACGTCAGGTAGGTAGGGACAGTGGGCTGGGTTGCAGTCAGGGATCACTGCACCTCCTCGACGTGACAGGTATATTACAAAAGTGCCTTATTATGGGAAAGGTATTTAGAAAATATTTTACTTTCACTAGACATCATCTTTCATTTTGATTCTGACTTGTGTACCGTAATACACTTTACAGCTAAGCTCCGTAGTATATTTACATACAAAAAGTCTTAACATCTGATTTCTAACACATGAGTTAGATTTTTAGGGGTTAATTGGAAGGGCAGTCAGGGCTGTTATAATGTAATTGAGACAACAATATCCACAGCCCATTCACAGCAGGGGGCCGTTATGCACTCAAAGTATTAAATAGGGCATATATTTAGAAAGGACAACCGGTCATGAGTAGATCATTAACAAGTTCGAGATAGCGCCAGAAGAGCGAAAACAAACTGAAGATGAAAATTGCAAATAATGGAATAAATAAAGATGCAAAATTTTACATAGTTCTATAACCAGCATTGATGAAGCTTCTTTTTAATCTTTTCACCTTATGCATCGGCAGAGTATGCACTGCTGTGTACCTCTATTTTCGCCACAAAGGAATGTCATGCCTGATTTATCCAGCTTCAGCTCTGTGTGCTCTAAAGGGGGAAGGTGGGGTGTATGATTTGTTTCATGTGACCCAGCAGGCTTGACATGCCTTTCTCCACAGTGTACTCACTCTAGTCAAACAAAGGTCTGTTTATGGAAAGAACTGTGAGTAGCTACAATGTAGCTAAGTGGTTAGCACTTCTGCCTTCCATCATGGGTGTTCTAGTTTTAAATCCTTGCAGGAGCCAAATGTATATTTTATTTTTTTGTCTCAATACACATACCTGATTTGATGTTTCTTTTTTCTTTTTATTTATTTGCACTGTTTGACTAACTACTAAGGAGTACAGAGGACAGGAGTAGAATAAAAGCACCTGGGGTTGGACACTTGCTCAGCAGTAAATGTGTGTGTGATTACTAAGCAGAGACAAGACTAACAGTAGCTGCCTGAGATGAAAGGTGATGTCTGAGCATGTGCAGCCAGGACATCTATGGATCACTAAGAGAGCAGCTAAAACATAAATGCTACAGAATTTTTAATAATGAGGAATGGTGAAGTTGTTTACTATTTAATTTGCAAGCTTCCCACATCAATTTTACTTTGTGGCAAAACCCCTTTAATGCACTGCAGAAATAGGTTACTGTGCACCCCATCAGCAAAAGCAGCTGAACCTACCCCTGTAGGGCAGCAATTGCAAGATCAGATAGAATATGTTCCCATGTTACAGATTCGATGCATGTTATATGCCTAAAACATCATCAAATCAACTAATATTCTGCATCCAATAGATGTGAATGGGGATTTTTTAAACCTAGTTACTCGTGAAGGACTTTTTGCCACTTTGCACAAAAAAAAAATGAGTGTTTCGTGTTACCACTTGATTCTGTTATAAAGAAACTTTGTGACAAATCCATGGCAAAATTATTGTGTTACATTGGATCCATATCTATCAAACATTGCCATGAATGTCTGAAAGGAAAATGCCCCTTGAAGGTAGTCTTATATCAGACTGGTTTTAAAAGCTCATGAAAATGTGATTTAGCTTCAGCAGGCAGAGCGGACATCCAGATTATAATCTAGGCAGTTAGCAAAGGAGCCATTATTAGGCACTGCTTAGGCTGACCAATATTTCGTCTCTCCACAGACAACCATCATGGACGTCATAACAAAAACTGTGCAAATTCCAGATACCAGTGATAGTGTGGTGAGCTTATATATGGTGTCCTACATTCCTGACTTGCCTGTTTTGAGTGTTTCTCTTGCTAAGGTTTCTGTCTTAAACAAATGATAGTGTCACCACTCACCAGAGATGAGCAGTGGATCTACCAAGTCACTCGCAAGCTTTAGCATATACCCAAAAAGGGAGCTAATTCTAAGGAGCCCCCAGGGATTGGTCTTCGCTGCAAAGAAATCCCAGGCCATTAACTCCGACGCAGTCATCTAGGTGTTGTCTGACATCCAGCACAGCACCAAGCGAGCAGAAGAGAGTCGTAGTGAGACAGGCAAAAGGTAGAGGCAGATAAAATTCTTTCATGGTCAGAGATCAAGCCAAGGTTTGAGGCAGGCAGTGGACAGATAGTAAAGTCAGAGGACACGCCAAGATGAATACCAGAATCGATATCAATAAATTGTACAATAATTATAGGGATCATCAACAAAGATCAGGCACATAGGTGGGGAAAATCTCCCTTTAAATAACCCCTGGAGATCAGTGGGCAACAGATTGGCACTGGTGAACAGCCACAGCAGACAGGCAGAACCAGGCCGGCTGAAGGAGCAGCCACAGCAGACAGGAAGAATCAAACCGGCTGAAGGAGCGGCCACGCCAGACAGGAAGAACCAGGGCAGCTGAAGGAGTGACCAGAGCAGACAGGAAGAACCAGGGCAGCTGAAGGAGTGACCAGAGCAGACAGGAAGAACCAGGCCGGCTGAAGGAGTGACCAGAGCAGACAGGAAGAACCAGGGCGGCTGAAGGAGCGGCCACGCCAGACAGGAAGAGCCAGACCGGCTGAAGGAGCGGCCACAGCAGACAGGCAGAACCAGGCCGGCTGAAGGAGCGGCCACAGCAGACAGGAAGAACCAGGCCGACTGAAGGAGCGGCCACGCCAGACAGAACCAGGCCGGCTGAAGGAGCGGCCACGCCAGACAGGAAGAACCAGGGCGGCTGAAGGAGCGGCCACTTCAGACAGGAAGAACCAGGCCGTCTGAAGGAGCGGCCACAGCAGACAGGAAGAACCAGGGCGGCTGAAGGAGCGCCCACAGCAGACAGGAAGAACCAGGCCTGCTGAAGGAGCGCCCACAGCAGACAGGAAGAACCAGGCCGGCTGAAGGAGCGGCCACAGCAGACAGGAAGAACCAGGCCGGCTGAAGGAGCGGCCACAGCAGACAGGAAGAACCAGGGCGGCTGAAGGAGCGACCGCAGCAGACAGGAAGAACCAGGCCGGCTGAAGGAGCGGCCACAGGAGACAGGAAGAACCAGGCCGGCTGAAGGAGCGGCCACAGCAGACAGGAAGAACCAGGCCGGCTGAAGGAGCGGCCACTCCAGACAGGAAGAACCAGACCGGCTGAAGGAGCGGCCACGTCAGACAGGAAGAACCAGACCGGCTGAAGGAGTGGCCGCAGCAGACTGGAAGAACCAGGCCGGCTGAAGGAGCGGCCACAGCAGACAGGAAGAACCAGGCCGACGAAGGAGTGGCACGCACAGAAGAACCAGCCGGGCTGAAGGAGGGCCCCCAGCAGACAGGAAGAACCAGGGCGGCTGAAGGAGCGGCCACAGCAGACAGGAAGAACCAGGCCGACTGAAGGAGCGGCCACGCCAGACAGGAAGAAACCAGGCGGCTAAAGGGAGCGGCCCACCCCAGACAGGAAGAACCAGGGCGGCTAAAAGGAGCGGCCCCAGCAACAGGAAGAACCAGGGGGGCTGAAGAGGGCAACAGCGAGACAGGAAGAACCGGGCCGACTGAAGGAGGGCCACAGCAGACAGGAGAACCAGCCGGGCTGAAGGAGGCCACAGCAACAGGAAACCAAGCCGACTGAAGGAGGAGCCACAGCAGACAGGAAGAACCAGGGCGGCTGAAGGAGCGGCCACGGGCAGACAGGAAGAACCAGACCGCGAAGGAGCGGCCACAGCAGACCGGAAGAACCAGGGGCGAGGGGCGCCACAGCAGACAGGAAAGAACCAGCGCTAAAAGGAGCGCCACAGCAGACAAGGAAGAACCAGGGCGGCTGAAGAGCGGCCAGCAGAACAGGAAGAACCGGGGCCCGCTGAAGGAGCGCCACAGCAGACAGGAAGAACCAGCCGGCTGAAGGAGGGGCCCACCAGCAGACAGGAAGAACCAGGCCGACTGAAGAGGTGACCACAGCAGACAGGAGAACCAGCCCGGGTTTGAAGGAGGGCCACAGCAGACAGGAAGAACCAGGCCGGCTGAAGGAGTGACCACAGCAGAGAACCAGCAAGTGGCCAGAGCAGCACATGAGCCGTGCCAAGCTTTGTGACAGGGTGAGATAATATTATGGTAGCTGGTGTAGTTGTGCCCTAAAGAGAACCCGCTAGTATTGTAACGCTATCCAATCTATCAGTACCATGTTATGAGCAGGATAGGATGTCTGTATAAGTTTGTGGGATAAGGGTATGTTCACACAGCGTATTTGTGGGGCGAACTTCAGGGCATAATTGTGCTGCAGTATGCCCGAAGTATGCCTCAATAGTAGGTTATTTTGGCGCATTGACCTAGCAGAAGACTGTTTAAAAAGGGTTTTTTTCACCAGGCTTTTTTTCATAGAGGTTGCTCTTCACAGCCAGCTTCATACTCGCACTTACTGGTCAGACCGTGGGTGGTTCTACAGCAGTAATTGGCATATCAGCTATGCTATTCCTAGCTGACCCTGTTACAGTGACATAAGTGCAGGAGGTTTGTAAACTGTAGTGCACAAGGCTACAGAGTTCTAAGCGGTTAAAGTTTGTCAGTAACATAGATTAATATCTCCTGTGCTGGAGATAACACTCCGCAGGGAGTGAGTCACCATGATCAGCCATGGCAGCTCTGGCAATGAGAGCAGAGAGTGTTGGTCAGTAACCTAGAGAACCTTGTGTACACAAGCAGGAGATAAAATCTCCTCGATCTCCCAAACAAAGCAAAATCAAAACAGCAATGTATTTGGTAGTAGTCTTCATTTAACTTTGCCTAAACATTTAAAGCTAATCAAGGTGGTAATAAACTCCCTTTAACCTTTTAAGGATCTTGCGTTTTTGGTTCTCTTGTTCGTTTTTCTCTCCTCGTCTTCCAAGAGCCAGAGCTTTTTTATTTTTCCACCTACCTAGACATATAAGGGCTTTTACTTTGCAGGACAAAATGTACTTTCTTATGGTGTTATTCATCATACTATAGAGTATACTGGGAAACTGCAAAAAAGTTCCAAGTGGGACAAAATGTGAAAAAAAGTATTGCGCTATGTTTGCAGTTTTGTTTTGTTTTTTTAGGGCGTTCACTCACCGGTATAAATGATTTGTATCAGTTTGGAATACATGCGACTTTTTTGACCAAAAAAACACAATTTTGGCATTTGGAATTTTCTTTCCTCTACGGTATTCAGCGTACTGGATAAGTTATGCTATATTTTAATAGATCTGAACTTTTTGGATGCGTTGATACCAAATATGTAACTTTATTATTTTAATTTTTTTATTTTGAAAAGGGTAAAAGGGGGTGATTTGAACTTTTAATATTTTTTTACATATATTTTTTTTTATTTTTATTTTTACTTGGAGTCCCTCTAGGGTACTTCACTAGGGGACGTGATCGTTTGTACAGTGCGATCGTTCATACAATGCAGATGAAGGTTTTACTACTTCCTGCCTGGGAAATGAAGTAGTAAAACAGAAAGTATGGCAGCAGTGGAAGCCTTTACAAAGCTTCTAGCTGCCATGTTAACTGATCGGAACCCTGCAACTTCGCTGCGGGTCTCCGATCGGAGTGAGAAACAGTGCGCAACACCGTTTTTCATTCATTTAGATGCCGTGACCATGTTTAAGCAACTGGGAACAAAAGTGATTACATTCCTAGGTAAAAATGGATAAATTGTGCCCAATTTACCATTTTCCCTCCACGGTTTCATGTGACAAGGTCCATGTGTACAAGGTCTGAGGTGTGAATGGGGAGCAGGTGTGTTAAATTTGGTGCTATCGCTCTCACACTCTCTTATACTGATCACTGGAAGTTCAACATTGCATCTCATGGTAAAGAAATCTCTGGGGGTCTGAAAAAGAGAATTGATGCACTACATAAGGATGACCTAGGTTAGAAGAAGACTTTGAAACTGAGCTGCAGCACGGTGGCCAAGACCATACAGCGGTTTAACAAGACAAATTTCACTCAGAACAGATCTCAGAACTGGTCCAAAGAAGTTGAATTCTTGTGCTCAGCGTCATATCCTGAGATTGTTTTTTAAATTAGATGTATGAGTGCTGCCAGCATTGCTGTAGATGTTAACGGGTTGGAGGATCAGCCTGTCAGTGCTCAGATCATATGCCGCACACTGCATCAAGTTGGTCTGCATGGCTGTCGTCCCAGAAGAAAGCCTCTTCTAAAGAAGATGTACAAGAAAGCCCACAAATAGTTTGCTAAAGACAATGATAAACTTATTTGGTTCAGATAGTGTCAAGTGTGTGTGGCATCAACCAGGTGAGGAGTACAAAGACCAGTTCATCTTGCCTACAGTCAAGCATGGTGGTGGGAGTGTCATGGTTGGAGGCTGCATGATTGCTGCTAACTGTGGGGAGCTACAGTTCATTGAGGGAACCATGAATGCCAACATGTACTGTGACCTATTGAATCAAAGCATGTTCCCCTTCCTTCAGAAACAGGATAATGACCCCAAAAACACCTCCCAAGATGACCACTGTCTTGTTAAAGAAAATCAGGGTAAAGGTGCTGGACTTGCCAAGACCTAAACCCTATTGAGCATCTGAGGGGCATCCTCAAACAGAAGGTGAAGGAGCCCCAAAATCTCTAACATTCACCCCTCCGTGATTTTTTGTCTGGAGGGGTGGGAAAAGGGTTTTCCCGTGGCTGGGAACCCGTTGGGAAACTCTAGTAACCCCCCATTCCCCAAGTGAGTTTTAAAGCAGGGGGGCTGGAAAAAAAAGGTGGAAAACACAAAATATTGACACTTTTTGGGACAATTTGTCCATTTTCCCCCTAAGGAAAAAGTCTCCCCTTTTTGTTCCAAGGGGGGTTTTGGGCAATTGGGTGACTGTTGGGGTTGAGTTATTTTTTAGGGCCCAAACAAATTTTAAAACTGTTAAACAAGCTGTAAAAACTGAAATATTTTCATGTAAAAAAGTCTCATATCTTTTGTGGAGTTTTTTGGGGCACACGGTCTCTTTAAAATCCCCCACTCCGTGAGTCCCCTCATGGGGGATGGGAAGTGAATTTTTCCCGTGCCTGCCAAACCGTGAAGAAATTTTTTGATGTAACGGGTTCTGGAGGTGGAAACCCCGGACCACCGAAAGGGGATGGCGTAAGCCCCTACCAGGGAGTGGAATCTTAAATGGGGGCCCGGTTTTTTTACCAAGCCCCCGCAAAGCGGGATGGTCTTGGGTTTCGGCGGGTGTCCACCAGGCAAAAAACCACTGGCGGGGCCTTTTCCCGCGGGGGCGGGGGCCCAAGGGGTTTCGAGGTAAAGGAACGGCAGGGGGGGCTCGTAGTCGAGGACAGGGCCCGAAGGTCAGGGGGGCAGGGGGGCCTGGTTTGGGGAACCGGGGAAACAAGCCGGGGGCGGGGCAGGCCGGGGAAGGTTTCGTAGACGGGAGAAGAAACAGGGGTCGGTACAACAGGAAACAATACTGGAAACCCCTCAGGAAAAACTTTTTAAACCCTGGGTATGAACCCCCAAGGGAAACCGGCGAGGGGGCCGGGAGGGGTGACCGGACTAAAAAAGGGGGCAGTGCCCGGCAATGAACCAAATTTCCGGCCCCTGCCCCTAAAAATTTAAATTTCCCCGGGGGGACTTGCCCCCTCTAGGGGGGAGACCAACGCGCCGGGGCAAAAGGGAACAGCCTGACTTGAGTGGCCGGGGGGAAGGCAAAGGGCCCCGGGACGGGGAGGGGGGGGCGGGAAACCCCCCCCCCCCGAACCCCACGTCGGGCCCGGGGGTTTCCCCCCGGGTGGGAGGGGGTGGCCCGGGGACAGGGGGGGGGGGGGGGACAGGTTTTCTCCCCCTTTTTCCAAAGGGCCCCCCCCCCAAAGGGGCCCTGGGGAAAACTGTTTTTGGGTTTGGTGTTCTCCCCCGTCCCCCCTTTTGGGCCCCCCCCCCCCCCAAAAACCCTTTTTCCCCGGGGTTTTTAGAAAAACTTCCCTTATAAAACATTCCTAGGAAGGGGATTCTTGGGTTTTTTTTAAACCTTCAAAAAAGCTGAAAAAGCGTTTGGAACCTCTGTTAGGGGCCGGGGGAAGTCCCATTTCCATTACCCGGGGCCTCAACAGGGGCCTGTCCAAAGGGAAAACTGGATAAAAACCGCTAGGCCGGGGGGCCCCCTCAAGGCCAAGGCCCAAAAGGGAAAAGGGGCCCGTAACCCCAAAATTTGGGGGCCAAGGGGCCACCGGGAGGTCTTTAAAAACCCTTTTGGCCTTAGGGAAAGGAATTTCCAAGTAGGGTCCCCGGGTTTCG